>PVLD010011904.1:37012-63100 GCA_004027595.1 Dinomys branickii | reverse complement strand
GAAGAGGAAGAGGAAGAGGAAGAGGAAGAGGAAGAGGAAGAGGAAGAGGAAGAGGAAGAGGAAGAAGAAGAAGAAGAAGAAGAAGAAGAAGAAGAAGAAGAAGAAGAAGAAGAAGAAAGGGTTTACTCACTACAATATGAAGAAAAGTCAACCTAAAATGCCTTTCAAAACTTGACAAGTCACTTTTATGGAGAAGGAATTTCTTGTTGATTATGAAAATCCTCAATATCATGATTCTGTAGTCTATTTTCTCAAATAGCATTTATATATGGCTCTGTAGTAAATTAACTTTACAATGGTCTTTTCATACATCAAAATTGTCCAAATGAATCATCCATTGCTAATTTGTTCAATTAAAGATACCTTTTGAGAAACATATCTATGATCTTAAAAAGTAGCATGTCATCTATCCAGACTAAATATCACCTGGAAAATCTGGAATTGAAAAGACTCCTTTAGTGAATATTATATTTATTGTCTCAACTCAAGGATCTGCTTTTGGTACTTCCTACTACTATATTCCTAATAGTAGTGAAGTATCTTTTTCTTGAGTGAAGAAGTGAGAACTGGCTGACTTGTACGTTTTGGTTCCTGATAGCTACATCTGTGTTCTTCTGTCTTTGTCTGTCTGCTCTAGTTAATCAAAGAAGCTTGGAACTTATAGGGACCCCAGATTCCCGAAGTGCAAGTGTAACTCCTTTTATAGACCTTATTAAGGTTTACTGTCTTATTAAATCTATCATGTAATTCTCCCAGCCATATCCTGCTGCCTGTAAGAAAATGTCAATAACCCAGTTATCTTCTCTAGGGGTGAATTCTTCCACCAAGACACCTGAACTCCTCAAGTAGCTGGAGCTGGAGTTCCAGATAAAGGTTTAATTTGTATCTTGTTTAATCTGCTTACTGATAAAGTCTCAGAATTCCATGTAACTCTGACAAATGTATAAGATTCTGTCCCAAAAGAGGGCCAAAAAGGTAAGCCTTTATGTGGTTTCTCATGTCTGTACTTTTTTCTGATACATGAGCAGATTAATTGGTGTAGGACAGCAGTAGGATGAGCATTGCTTATGTAAGTATAGATCACCAGTGTCAGAGTAGCCCCTGGAAAGAAAGACACTTGACAGCAGCTACCCATACCTCCTCTGTCTTATTTCTTTGGGCTAAGTTTCCTTTGATCCTTCAATTAGAAAATGAATATGCCTGAATAGGGCCATTTGAGCAAAATTCCCAGCAGCCTCACTGAAGTAAGAAACCCCACCTGCAACAGTCAGTGTAAACATTAAATAGTGAAATTCCTCTGACACTGTCTACAAAACAGCCATCAACACAGTGCACCCAGTTGAACAAAGTCATCAACCCTGGGGTGATGAGAATTACACAAATTAAAAAACTGTATCCAAGTAAAAAGAAAGACTGCTTTATCTTTCAAGTAACTGCCTATCATTGTTCATTGGTACTGGTCTCCAAAACATTTGTCAGCTTCCTGAGCACCGAGCCAGCATTTCATGTTCCTGCCCACTGAACTTTCTGACAAGCCAAAGGCATATGGTTGGGATTTGGAGCACCTTTGTTGATATATGTGGGATTAAATGTATATTTGGTCTTTATCTTGTCATCTTTAAACCCAAAGGATAAAAATGTCTACCAAAACCAATACTTGGGTATACAGCTGGTGCTAAGAATCTGGCATGCTGAACAGTAGGACCCCAGGACACATGAGTTTTATGTAAACCAATCCACAGACTTCCACCACACCCTAATGAAGCTATGCCCTTTACAATGGAGACAAAGATTATAGACTTGAAAATGTAAACTTCAGTTGAAAAGAGTTTAGAAGCTCATTTTCCAAAAAAGATTAAGATGGCAATTGGGATAACATTGTTGGAGAAACTGGCCTCGTTAAAGAGAAAATAGGAAGAAATAGTTCAAGTAAGTTCATATATAGTCATCTATCAAAAAACTGGTTTAACCATATGTAGCTTTATTTATTCAATGAATATTTACTTAACACATCGTGTGCCACAGTACTATCCTGAAGCACTGAATGAGATTGCTAATAACCGTCAATTACAGTTTGTCAACTACTGCAGCAATAATTCTTTAAAATATCAAAATAAAAATTACTTAAAACTGTAGATTTCTATTTTTCTTGCTCACAGGCCTGCAAATTGCTAGAGATTCAGCTAAGGTACAACTAAGATTGAATCCCAGTTATGTTGGCTTCTGGTTTGTACTGAGTATTTTCACTGTGAGAATAACACTACCCATCACACGATCTAAAGAGCAGTAATAGCACAATAGGGAAATGAAGTCTGCCCACGTCAGCAGGAGGTGCTAAAAGGTTACATTATAAAAGAAATGCATATGTTGTTCTTAAGGAAGAATCACAGGAAATAATCCAGTCTATCATGAAGAAATGGCTTTATGTTCATAGAGTTCAAGTGAAAAGGAAAAAAAGTAAAATAATTAGAGTTCAGTGGGATTCGCTAAATAGAGTTACATATACACTGATAAAATAGTATTTGCTGCTATAGGAAGGATAAGATCCAAAAATGAGTAAAGAGACAAATAAGGAAACTATAGCAATTGTCTAAGTGAGAAATGATGCCAGTTTGAACTATTGGTGATGATCAGAACAGTCAAGAGAGAAGGAGAGGGCTAAGGTACACTTTAACAGACTGGGCCGCTATCAGATGTCCCAGGTGAGGAGGCAGCATATGAGCTCATGAGATGTCACAGGTGACAAGGACAATATTGGAGATTCTGGCTTAATAATAAAGAAAGTTATGCCAAAATGGGGAATGCGGAAGAGGACAGTGTTACAATATTCACAGCTCACTCCCCAAATCCATTCATTCAGAATAGACTAACTGAAGGTAACAAACACTCCTCCCTTCCGGGGGTTCTTGAGAAATACGGGGTGATGGTTTTTTTAAGTTCTAGTAACCAAGAACTGTGAATGATAGAGATCTCGAGATACACAAAATACTTTCACAAAAAAAGATTTCAGTTGTCCTACCTGAGACACCCCCATATCCCTGCTGAGAAATAATGACCTGGTCCACTAAGATAATCCCAACCCATTTACCAGTGATTGGCATAAGAATAGACTTATGACTTCTCTGGACTAGTGAGACATGAGGTAAGAAATATCAGACAGCTTCCACAGAGATTTCCTTACTCATAAGACAGAGACATAGAACTAGTTCCTTTCTTCCTCTGAGCAAGCAATGCGGTGGGTGGCACTTCTGCAGACATGCCAATCTGAGGGCAAAGCCCATGAGGATGAAAGAATGAAATAGTGGAAAGAAATGGGGCTTTGTTGAATCAAATAACCTTGAATTTCCCCCATACCAGCCCCAATCAGAATGCCAGGTGATACATTTACTTAGAGGTCAACCCAGCTTGAGTTAGAATTTTTATTTCATTAGTAAGAAAATATTCTAAATAACAGAGATAGAAACAGATTTAGGAAACACACAAACGATTCACATTTGCTCAGTGTACTGCACATGAGTCTACACCTCTCACTTTGAAGGCTTGGAGCACATAAAAACGACTTTTCCTTCGTATCTATATTTAGTAATAAATGTGTATACATAATGTGGAAAGTGCATTCAACTGAACATTCAGTTTATACCATTAAACCTGGCATACATAAAATCACTTGAATTTGATGAAGTAATCTGGCCTTTTGCTAAAGTGTAGACAAAATGACTACTCATCTGAGTGTCAGGAAATATATGGTTAGTTTTCTCTCCTGGTTGTTTCATAGATTCTTGGTTTTTCTTTCCATAACTAAGGTATGTATGATCTCTTTCTTAGAAGACTTACCTGAAAATATTTATTGAATATCCATCAGAGCATCAAATAAAATGCCAGGGTCTCAGGAAATGTTCCTTGAATTATATTTTAAAACATTTTTTTATTTTAAAACTTCTCTTTCATTCTTGTAGTTGTTAAATAATTTTGTGGACTATGTCACATGATTTAATCCAAAGGTTATAAACTAGAGACATAGGCACATATTGCATGGCTTAATTTTTCAAAAGTCTTGAATGACATTGTTTCTAATATTGAAAAACTAGAAGAATCTACATTAAAAGGAGGACCTAAGACTTCATTTGAACATCGATAGCATTGGTCCCGCTTTCCTCCCTGCCAGCAAAGAATGAGAGCTAAGCAGGCCCTGCCCTCTGCCCAGCCTCCAACACCAAGCCTCACGCACCTCTGTGTGGGTGCACTTCTGAGGCCAGGGCTGATGTTTTATTTTATTTTATTTTATTTTTATTTAAAAGTATAAAAAACAAAAAGATATTAACAAACAGACACAAAGTAGCATAAGAGTACAATTGAATCTGAGCTACAGATAAGGTGACAGGGAATCAATAATGGTTGTTGCATTACATATTGATAACTTCTAAGTGTATATTCAGGAAAATAGGTATAGACATGCAAAATTGACCAGACAATTAATCATCAACTATTCCTTACAATAAAGTGACCTAAGTCAGTAGTACAACTTTTTATAGTGTGAAAGCAAAAAGAACTACATCAACTACAACAGAAAAAGAAAGAGAATAAAATAAATAAATAAAAAATAAACAAAAAGCATTAACAAAGAGACACAAAGTAGCTCAATAAACTTACAGTCATAATTGAATTATAGACAAAGCAACAGAAAACCAACAATAGTTGTTGCATTTCATATTGATATCTTCAAAATGTATGCTCCGGAGAACACATATACACATGCAAGATTGATCAAACAATCAGTCATCAACTATTCCTTACCATTCAATGACATAAGTCAATAGTAGAACCATGTTAACCATCCTGCACATATGTATATACATGCATACTTACAGACATACACACATAAATTTTTGCCTCATTCTTTTCTCCTTTCCTTTGTCCCATCTGTTCTTTACTTTTGAACAGATTTCCTTCATGTCTCTTAGTTTATGTTCCCACCCTCAGGTTCTTACACCAGTGACACAATACGTTGCCTGCACATGTACCTCTGATTTATTTCACTTATGAGTATGGTGTCTAATTGTGACCATTTGCCTACAAAGGCCCCAAATCTGTCCCTCTTTATAGCTGAATAATATTCCACTGTATAAAAATGCCACAGTTTTTTAAACCAGTCTTCTGTGGATGGACAGTTGGGTTGCTTCCACAATTTAGCTATTACAAATGGAGCGGCTATAAACATGGGTGCACATATATCAGAGTGGTATGATGCTTTCAGATCTTCTGGGAAAATACCCAGAAGGAGAATAGCTGGTTTGAATGGAACCTCGAGACCTAGTTTGCTGAGGAATCTCCAAACTGCTCTCCACAGTGGTTGCACCAGTCTGCATTCCCACCAGCAGTGTAATAGAGTCCCTATTTCTCCACAGCCTCGCCAGCATTTGTTATTGGATGATTTTTTCATACTGGCCCTTCTTACTGGGGTAAGATGGAATCTCAGTGTTGTTTTTATTTGCATTTCTCAAGTGACTAAGGATGTGGAATATTATCTCATATATTTATTTGCCATTTGTATTTCTTTATCTGAGAAGTGTGTATTGATCTCAGATGCCCATTTCAGGATTGGGTCTTTGAATTTGGATAGGTACATGTTTTTTAATTCTTTCTGTGTTCTAGATAGAAGACCTTTGTCTGAGGGACAGCTAGCTGGGATTTTTTCCCAATTTGTGGGTTTTCTTTTTACTTTGCTGGTGATTTCTTTAGATGTACAAAAACTTTTCAGAAGAATGAGGTCCCAATTATTGATTCTTTGAAGTGTTTCCCTTGCAGTTTCATTTTTGTTCATGAACTCTCTGCCTACTCCTATGTCTTCAAGATTTTTGCCTACTTTCTCTTCCAATAGAATTAGAGTTTCTGTTTTAATGTTGAGATCTGTGATCCATTTTGACCTGAGTTTGGTGCATGGTGATAGACCTGGGTCTATGTTCAGTTTTCGGCAAGAGGCAAGCCAGTTTTTCCAGCACCATTTATTAAACAGGTCATCCTTTTTCCAGTGAGTTTGGTTGGCCCCTTTGTCAAATATTAGGTGGCTGAGTGTGTTTTTCGTTATGGTTGCATCTTCCAGTCTGTTCCATTGATCCTCGGGTCTGTTTTTTAGCCAGTACCAGGTTGATTTCATTACAGTAGCTTTGTAGTATAATTTCAGGTCAGGGATTGTGATTCCACCTAACTTCTCCTTGTTGCCCAGGATTGCTTTTGCTATTCTGGGTCTCTTCTGGTTCCAGATGAATTTGAGGCATATTTTCTCTAGATCTGTAAGGTATGCTAATGGTAATTTAATGGGAATTGCCTTGAATCTGTACAACAGTTTTGGTAGTATGGCCATTTTTACAATGTTGGTTCTTCCTAACCATGAGCAGGGTACGTATTTCCATTTATTGAAATCCTCTTTGATCTCCTTTTTCAGAGTACTGTAGTTTTCACTGAATAAATCTTTCACATTCTTTGTTAGATTGATTCCTAAGTATTTCAATTTCTTGGATGCTATTTTAAAGGGTATGGTTTCCTCAATTTCTCTCTCAGTCTGTTTGTTGTTCTTGTATAGGAATGCTATTGATTTTTGGGTGTTGACTTTGTATCCAGCTATGCTGCTGAATTTGTCAATTAATTCCAGGAGTTTTCCTGTGGAGTATTGGGGGTCTTCCACGTATAGTATCATGTCATCTGCAAATAGTGATAGTTTAACTTCTTCCTTTCCTATCCTTATTCCTTTTATTTCTCTCTCTTGTCTAATTGCTCTGGCTAGTGCTTCCAGAACTATGTTGAATAGGAGTGGTGACACTGGACATCCTTGTCTTGTTCCTGACTTTAAAGTGAAAGTTTTCAGTTTATGTCCATTTAGTATGATGTTCGCTGTTGGTTTGTCGTAGATGGCTTTGATCAGATTGAGGTATAGGCCATCTATTCCTATTTTTTCTAAGGTTTTTAACATGAATGCATGTTGGACTTTGTCAAAAGCCTTCTCTGCATCTATTGAGATGATCATGTGGTTTTTGTCTTTGGCTGTGTTGATATGATGTATTACATTAATTGATTTGCGAATATTGTACCATCCCTGCATTCCTGGAATAAATCCTACCTGGTCGTGGTGTATAATTTTCCTTATGATTTGCTGTCTTCTATTTGCAAGTATTTTGTTGAGTATCTTTGCATCTATGTTCATTAGAGATATTGGCCTATAGTTCTCTTTCTTGGTTGGGTCCTTCTATGGTTTTGGTATCAGTATGATACTTGCCTCCCAAAACGTGTTAGGGAGAGTTGCTTCCTTTTCCATTTCATTGAAGAATTTGAGGAATGTTGGCATTAGATCTTCTCTGAATGTTTTGTAGAATTCTGCTGTGAATCCATCAGGGCCTTGGCTTTTCTTAGTTGGTAAGTTTTTTATGACATCTTCAATCTTGTTAATTGATATTGGGTTATTCAGGATTTTTACGTCTTCCTGACTCAATTTTGGTAATTTGTACCTTACCAGGAATCTGTCCATTTCTTCTGAATTTTCTATCCTATGGGAGTAAAGATTTTCAAATTAGGTATTAGTGATCTCTTGGATTTCTTTGGGATCTGTAGCGACTTCATCCTTTGCATTCCTTATTGCATGAATCTGAGATCTTTCCCTTCTTTTTTTGATAAGGTTGGCTAGGGGTTTATCAATTTTATTTATTCTTTCAAAGAACCAACTCTTTGATTCACTTATTTTTTGTAGAGTTTTCTTCATCTCAATTGCATTAAATTCTGCCCTGAGTTTTATAATTTCCTCCCTTCTTTGGGCTTTTGGTTTGGCTTGTTGCTCTTTTTGTAAGAGTTTGAGGTGTAGCATTAGGCTATTTATTTGCTCTCTTTCTATTTTCTTTATATATGAGTTCATTGCTATAAATTTACCTCTGAAGACTGCTTTCATTGCATCCCACAGGTTCCGATAGGTTGTACTTGCATTTTCATTTATTTGTAGGTAGTTTTTAATTTCTTCTTTAACTTCTTGTGTGACCCATTGGTTATTCAGGAGGTTGTTGTCTAATTTCCAAGTGTTTATGCGGTTTTTGGAGTTCCCTTTGTCATTAATTTACAGTTTCTTTGCACTGTGGTCAGATAATATGCATGGGATAATTTCAATTCTTTTACATTTAGGTAGATATGCTCTATGGGCTAGAATGTGGTCTATTTTAGAGAAAGACCCCTGTGCAGCTGAGAAAAATGTGTATTGTGATGTTGTGGTGTGGAACACTCTTTATACATCTACTAAGTCCATTTGTTAATTCTTTGCTGAGTTTCTGTCCAGCTGACCTGTCTCTTTGTGTCAGAGGGGTGTTTCTGTCCCCCATTAAAAAGTGTTATTAGTTAGTTGATTTTCCACGTTTGTTAAGACTTGAGTTGTAAAGTTTGGTGCTCCACTGTTTGGTGCATAAATGTTTAGGATTGTTATCTCTTCCTCTTGCCGCTTTCCCCCTTACTAGTATGTAATGGCCTTCTCTCTCTCTTTTGATTGCTTTTGGTTTGAATTTTACCTTGTCTGCAAACATAATAGCTACCCCTGCTTTTTTCTGGGGACCTGTTGCATGGAGAATTGTTTTCCATTCTTTAACTTTCAGCCTGTGGATTTCTTTTTGAGTAAAATGTGTTTCCTGTATACGGCATATCGTTGGATTGTGTTTCTTAATCCACTCTTCCAATCTTCTCCTTTTGACTGGTGAATTCAGACCATTTACATTAATGGTTATAATGGTAATATGTTGGCTTATTCTACTCATGTTATTGTTGTTTTCCTACTTTTGCTATCTGTTTACTTACTTGTTCTCTTTGAGGGTTTCTTTCTATTGTTGTTCTTGAGATTGTGGTCATCTTTTTCTCTGTCTAGAATATCTTTTAGTGCTTTTTGCAATGCTGGTTTGGCACAAATGAAGTTCTTTAGCTGTTCTTTGTGGTGGAAATATTTTATTTCTCCATTGAATTTGAAGGATAGTTTTGCAGGATACATCAGTCTGGGTTGGAAGCTGTTTTGTCTCAGAATCTGTAATATCTCACTCCAAGCTCTTCTTAATTTCATGGTTTCCATTGAGAAGTCTGCTGTCATTCTGATGGGCTTTCCTTTATAGGTGATCTGTTTCTTTCATCTAGCAGCTTTTAATATTGTGTTCTTTTGCTGGATGTCTGTAATCTTGACTATTATATGTCTGTGTGTGGTTTTCTTTGGGTTATGGCTCATTGGGGTTCTATATGCCTAGATTAACTGTACTTCAATATCTTTTACCTTGTTTGGGAAATTTTCTGCTATTATTTCAGTAAATATTCTTTTTATATCATTTGTGTTGTCTCCTACTGTTTCACTGACTCCTATTACTCGAATATTATTTCGTTTTGCCTCATCTTGGAGCTGTTGGATTGATTTTTCTTTGGTCTTTGATGATTTTATGAGATCCTTCCTTTCACGCTCATAAGCTGCCATGCTATCTTCAAGGTCTGAAATTCTATCTTCAGTTTCATTTAAGCGGTTTTGCAAGCTTTCAATGGAAGTTTTCAATTCCTGGCAATCTCTTTGGGCCTGTTTCATTCGTGGTAATTCATTCCTAAATTGCTCTTGTAACATTTCCATTTGTTTCCTATTTTCTTCTAATCTTTTATCTATTTATTCTCTATGTGTACGGAACATTTCTTCCATTATAGTTTTCAGTTCATTTTTTGTCTGAGAGATTATTGCAGGTATGTGGCTTATTTCTGCTTTAAGCTCTTTTAAGGCCTGATGGAGTTGTTTCTTTATTTCGGATGCAATCGTTTCAGAACTTGCAGGTATGTGACTTCCTACTTCCCCTGTATCCTCGCATCCAGGACTTTTCTGGGTGGGGTTGAGTTCTGAGACTGCGTTTTGTTCTTCTGTCTTCCCATTTTTGGGTACCAGATTCAAAATATTGAGCAATAAATTACCCAGGCAGTTCACCAAGCAAAGGTCTGTTGCAAAGGCTGCTCCAATGACCCCTTCTCTTCGGGAGAATGTCCCTTAAGCTTTCTGCTGAGAGTTCTGCTCAATAGGCTGCTCATATGCTGTTTTGTGGGCCGAGCTACTCCCTACCCAGAGACCTGGCTGGGGCGCATAAACAGCTCACCACCCTGGGGACCGTGCAGGCAGGGGGTCGCTCAGGTGTTCCTCTCTTGGGTGGAACTCCTCCCCCACTCAAACATCTGGTGGGGGCACCCAGCCGGCTCTCCTGTCCTGGGGTCCATGCAGGCAGTAGTGCTGCTCGGATGTCCCTCGCTAGGCGGAGCTTCCCCCCAACTCAAAAATCCAGTCAGGGCGCCCAATGAACTCACCGTCCCTGGGATCGTGCAGGCAGGAATGCAGCTCAGGTGTATCTCCCTGGGTCGAGCTTCTCCCCGACTCAGAAATCCAGCTGCCGTGTGCACTCCGCCCACCCATTCCAGAATCCGTGCCAGCAGGAGATCCCCAAAGTGCTAATATGTCGTGCCTCACCTGCAATGTGCTGCTCCCCAGCGCTTCTCCATCTCCGCGGCATTCTCACAGTTCCCGCTCTCTGGCCGAGGATGGCGCCGGCTGCAGGGGCAGGGATCTGAGTGGTACCCCGGTCCGCAGCCCAGATTAGCGCAGTCTGCCCGAGGAGTCCGCAGCCACCAAAAAGCCAATTTCTGGCTGCAGCCACCTGTGAGCCACGCGGGGTCAGGAGATGAGAGGGTCCGTCCCGCCGTGAGCACCCTCGGGGGTACGCGGACTTGGCTGAGCCGCTGCCCATGCGCCGCACCAAGCGCCTCCCAGGACTGATGTTTTAGACAGCTTCTGCATTGAGCTAACTGAGTGGTTCTATCACTGGGTAGTCCAAAACCAGAACTTTGACAATAGTAAGTTACTGAATTTTTAGGTTGTTGCTCCCTTCTTACCCACACCTTCTTCAATATTTAGCCATAAAATTGGCTGTCCATAGTTTTAGCCTAAATATATTCTCCAGTAAAAATGGGACAGTCAGAGTTGTTCTATTACTTTATTAAACATGAACATAAAACTTGTTTTCTCCCCCTTAAGTTTACGTGCTTCCCTATTTACAAGACAGCACCTCCTGTTGGCTAGAACCTGGGAAAGAACCAAAGAAGGGCTCCTCAGCAACCAAAGAGAGCCGCGGGTCATCTTTCCATCATCACCATGAACAAAAGGAGAAATAGCTTTTCAAAGGCTTTCAGCTGCCTGCTGAGTTAATTATTTACGTTTGAAGATACTAGGAAGTAATAATGGATACCTGGAAGTGTAGGTTGTAAACTAACTGTAATTATCTAGTTTTTTTTGAAGAAAGATACTACCTAGTCTCAATGCCTTTGAAACACAATCATGCATTTTTTTTCAGCCTTCTGTTCTGTTCATTCTGCTGGACCAACCAACAGACTTGTTTGCTTGGGGCACTTTCACAACATACAGAAAATACAGACACCAAGGAGTCAGCTTATGCTCCCTTTTCGTCCAGGGCCTGCTAAAACCCAGTGAAACCCTAATGAACACCCACATTCAGCTGCAGGTATAAGCTTGTACTCATAGGTGTACAGAGCTACCGCCTTACAAATTCTAGAAACTGTGTCTCCAAAGGACTCTTCAGCAGGCCCACTACAGTTTAAAGACTTTGTTTTGACACATAGTAAAGGATATTAATTTTAAAAAGCAAGATTTGGTGTTTGCAGCTGCAGTAGAAATAGGAAGCTGGCTCTCCTGAGAACAATGAGTTGGAGAAGCACCCTTGACATCATTCAACCGAGGCGAGAAATGTAGCTAAGGGAGAAACACAAATCAGATACTCAGGCTGTCTTGGAAGAACTGTGTTATGGCCAGGCTGGGGGTATAAGGGTGAAAAATGCAATCACCACATCATTGTCTTCAAAAATTTCATTTTCTCCCTTGAACATCAAATATTTGGATGTGTTTTACTGCACAGATAGGATATACTTTTTTGTCTCAATAACAGAAAAAGCATCTGCAGTTAGAGGCAGACAATACCGTGAAAATGAACTTTCATTCGTTCGAGATGCTGAGGAAAATGTGAGTGAGCCTTTTTGTTTTTTTATAAGTGATTCAGAGTTCCTATTTTTTTATTTTAAAGAGAAAAAAGATAAACATAGAAGTATTGAAACCAAGTTTCAACACAGGTTATTAGGGCAGTTACAGTAGTTAATATATTGTATATTATTGTCTTCCTGGTAGTTATTCAGAGTAGAAGATATGGGCATGAGATCTTGTCCATACAATATTAGCACAAAACTTTCTTTGCAAGAAACTAAGAGAAAGTAGCTGTATAACTATCTTAACGATCTTGTTCATATATATATATATATATATATATATACACACACACATAATACATATATTCCCCTTTCCTCCTTTCCCATATGCCCCAGTTTTTTCCCAATTCACAGTATCTTTTGTACATTTTGGATCTTTTTATTCATTCAGTTTCTTACACTTGGGAGACAATATGATGTTTATACATATGATCTGATTTATTTTACTTTTAAGTATGGTCTCAAGTTGTATCTAGTTACCTATAAAAGTCTCCAGTTCATCATTCTTTATGGCTGAATAGTATTCCTTTGTATAAAAGAAATCTTTTTTATCCATTCCTCAGTTGATGGGCATTTGGGTTGTTTCCAAGATTTAACTATTTCAAATTGTGCTGCTATAAACATGAGTGCACATATATCACTGTGATTTTTTTATTTAAACAGAATTTTAAAAATAACGAAATAACAACAATACAGACAAAAAGAAAATAAAGCAAAAACAATAAAATTGATACAGAATTTCAAAGCAAAATGATAGGAAAAAACAGTGGCTTTTATATTACATATTGTTATCTTCAACAAAGTTGCTCAGTTGGTAAGGTATTTTTAATTCTTCTGGAAAGATACTCAGAAGGGGAATAGCTGGTTCAATTGGGACCTGTAATCCTAGTTTTTAAGGAATCTCCACACTGATTTCTACAGTGGTTGCAGCAGTCTACATTCCTACCAACCATGTAGAAGGGTACCTTTTTTCCTACAGGTCCTCCAGCATTTATTATTGGTTGATTTTTTGATGATAGCCATTCTTTCTGGGATGAGATCTAATCTGAATGTTGTTTTAATTTGCATCTCTCAAATGACCCATAATGTTGAACATTTTTTCATATATTTATTTGCCATGTGTATTTCTCCATCTGAGAAGTGTGTCTTCATCTCAGATGCCCAGTTTTGAATTTGGTCTTTGAATTTGTGGGTCTGATTTTTTCCAATTCTTTATATGTTCTAGATATAAGTCCTTTGTCTGTCAGACAATTGGCTTTAAATTTCTCCCACTCTGTGGGTTGTCTTTTCTCTCTGTTGGTAATTTCTTTTTCTGTACAAAAACTTTTTAATAAGTTGAGATCCCATTTGTTGATTCTTTGTACTATTTCCCTTGCAGTCTGGGTTTTGTTCATAAACTCTTTGCTGAGACCTTTGTCTAACAAACTCAGAGAAACTATGGAAAGCACGCCCTTTAGAATATCATCTGAAAAATGAAATACTTAGGAACCAATGTAACAAAGGAAGTAAAAGATCTGTACAGTGAAAATAGCAGTACCCTAAAAAAGAAGACTGAAGAGGACATTAGACAATGGAAAGATATCCCTTGCTCTTAGATAGGAAGAGCCAAACTACTGAAAATGGCCATACTCCCAAAGCTGCTATACAGATTTAATGCCATCCCAATCAACGCACAATCAGCAAACCTCACAGATCTAAAGACAGCATTCCTGAAATTCATTTGGAATCAGAAAAGATCTGGAATAGCAACAACAGTTCTGGACAACAAAAGCAAGTTGGGGGCATCACAATCCCAGACCTGAAATTATACTACAAAGCTGCTGCAATAAAATCATCATGGTATTGAAAAAAAAAAAAAAAAACAGGCTTGAGGACCAGTGAAACAGAATAGAAGATGCAGACACAATCCCAAACACACTTTGCCACCTTATCTTTGACAAAGGAGCCAAACATGCTCACTGGAAGAAAGATAGTCTTTTTAATAAATGGTGCTGAAAGACTGGATTTCCACATGCTGAAGACTAAAACTAGATCCATGTCTATCCCCATACACTACACTAAAGTCAAAATGGATAAAATATCTAAATATTAAAAGAGAAACACTAAATTTACTGAAAGAGAAAATAGGCAGAAATTTGTGTGAGTTTTAAGTTGACTTGGAAATTTTTTTCCAGCTACACAGGAGCATATTTGAAGTAGTAGAGTCTATCAGCAATTCCTCAAGCATAACCATGTGCAGGAGCAATTATACAAAGCTCCAACGTCTTAATACATAGAGAGACGTCTTTCAGTGAGGTACTTTGAAAGATGCTTTTGATTATGGGTTGTGCAAGCAGCGCACCTACTATGTGACACAATTCATGCATATAATGTTACCTTGAATGAGGCTTCACTACTCCATGCTCCACCTCTGCCCTCCTCAGAAGAGACAAGAGAATGCCCAAGAATGCTTGAATCAATACAAAAAGAGAAATCAGCGCTGGCAAAATGTCTGCTTTTCTTTGTTGCAGAAATAGGTGTAAGGCTTCAAGAAGTTGACTTTGTCTACATTTTGATAAATTCCATTCTCATTCATATATTTTACTAGTTTGGGCCAAGTTCAACATTATCTTTAAGCTTCAAGAATAGAATCTGAATTTATTATTCAGTCTAACAGTATAAGTAGCTGAGAATATAAGCATCTGCTCCTAGTAGAATGTATATGTTGTTACATATCACTGATACAGTGCATAAGAATTATGAGTCCATAATTTTAACGTTGTTCAGAAAAGAAATGCTGCATGGTATATATGGATACATATGTACAAGTTAAAATCTTCCTACTATTAATTATTTGCTTAAAATTTTCTAAATGTGATACTGAGTGACTCAGTAATATCAAATACAGATTACAGACAACTTGAAAATTATCAAGGAACAGGTGCAAAATTATTAAAAACATTTAATTATAAGAAGAGAACAAGGGTGTGTGTAGTTATTTGATCACAGTTTTCAAATACATAAGGCAAATATTTAACTTTCAACCTTATTTTTAAAATAAAACATGGTGAAGTATTAAAAACTTATTTAAAAAACTCCCTGTGTTGTCTGCTTAATACTTATATCTCTTCACATACTTACCCATTCAGTATGTATTGAGTCCTTATTACCTGTTAGAACCTCATAGAAGTTTCAAAATACTAGTTAAATAACATCTTACATAATCATAATGTTGATCTATTATATATACAGTTCTTACAGTTTATGTCTATTCATCAAAATATAAAACGTATCTTGATCTAATTAGCCAGCTGAGGAAGGGAGCATAACAGTGTCTGGCCCGGCACTTTCCCTGCCTCGCAGGGAAAGCGCTGGGGCTGTGGTCTCGCTGGGCAGCCGCTGTCACATACGCCTCTCTAGGAGGGATTAAGAAAGCCAGAGTAGCTGGGACCCATTTGAAACCAGCATGAAAGGCTTTACAAGAATGACTAAAACTCTAAGTTCTGATAAGCGGGAAGAGCCTAAGAAGGGGCTACATTAGTCTTGGTATTAAACCAAAGAAAATCGATTAGATCACAAAATGGGCAGGTTTAACTTCTGATTCTGTAAGCCCAGGAAAATGAAAAACAAAGATCTGCACCATTATTCATCAGTCCCCTCACGTATCATAGTCAGAAGATGGTAAGGATTAAAGGTTATATAAGAAATGTCACAGGCTGGAACAAAATCAGACTCCAGTGTGTGTCAAAGTCTTCCACTGGGCAAAATTTTATCTGAATTTAGGTGAATTCCTTTCTTGAAATTTAAGGTTTTAAGAAATAGTCATTGACGTTTTTCTAAACAAAAGTCTAATTGACACTTTCCGCTCCTTGGTCATCTTTTATTGGGAGCATTTTTATTGGTTAAGGTACTTTTCCTTTAGCATGTTGATACACAAAAAATTTATTGTTAATTTGCAGTAGACTCAGGTTGTATTCTCAGACATCAAAGTATATTGTCTCAATGTTTACATTTGAATTTCAGATAGATGAAATTGCAAGAAGCCTAACAGTTTAGAATGGCCAAAGTGAAAATACTATAAATAGCCCTGTTTTCTCTCCATCTTTCTTTAAAGAATATCAAACAATTATATTGGTGATGAAGTTTCTAGATATATGGAAACACAGCACCTAAAAACAACACTTTGATTAGGTGTGAATTTTGTGAAATGTGCATTTTTAAAACATATGGAAAAGCCCAGAAATTGTCACAAGCATTACCCACCAATGCATTACTGAACCATATACAATTAGTAAAAATAGTGTGTAATAGTTAATGGCCAGAAATGTTGCTCATTAACTCTTCGCTGATTCTAGTCAACTGTAGATTGTTACTGAGCCTGGTTCAAGATGTCACAGGGCAAGAAAACCATGGAGCTACAGGAATCTTTCACAAGTTCGTGTTTTGAATAAAAATTACCTCTAAAGTCTACTTAGCTCATTCCTTATAGGAATTATTACTTTTATGCTCTTTG
This sequence comes from Dinomys branickii, assembly GCA_004027595.1. Classification (NCBI taxonomy): domain Eukaryota; kingdom Metazoa; phylum Chordata; class Mammalia; order Rodentia; family Dinomyidae; genus Dinomys; species Dinomys branickii. The sequence continues at coordinate 46,530 of PVLD010011904.1, read as the reverse complement.
ATGATAGCAGCTTGTAGGTTCCACATACTCTAAATTTCTCTCCATCTAAGAAAGCAAAGAAACTTTCTCACTAAAGGAAGTAGAATTATTGGCTACAGATGCTATGAAAAGCCTGCTCTAAAAACAAAGGGGGCAAGAGGGGCTGAGCAGGAACTATGAAACTGTTTAACACCCTCTGGTATTGGCTGTATTTGCTCGGGAATAGAACTTGCAAATGCTCCTTCGCCATCGTTTGCACAAATCCAGATCTTTAGGCAACATCTTGCGGAAGTTAGCATCCTCAGAGATCTCTTATCCCAAGGCATGCATGGAACATTACAGGCATAAAACACACACTGTGGAACCAGGAAGGAGCTGTGCATGGTGACGCTGCCCACTGCTAAGTGACAAGCCAATGGATGACTTCCTACCTCCACTACCTCGTCAGTTACGTTGTTCTCCCCTTCATAGAAAAGAAACAGTGAGGGATACAGAAAAACAGACTTCCTTTTCCGTATCACTTTCCTTCCGGAGTTTTAGGCACAGTCCCTCTTAAGAAACCCCAAGAAAAGGTGACTATTCTCCTAGAAATACATTGTGTGAAAATTTGTTATACCACTTTTACATTACTCTTTTTTCTTTCTTTAGACAGGGTTTCACTCTGTAGTTCAGGCTTGCCTTGAACTCACTCTGCACCCTAGTCTGTCAAACTCACAGACCTTCTCTTGCCTCCGCCTCTTGAGTGCTGGTATTATAGGCTTGCATCACTACATCTAGCAACATTTCTCTTAAACTCTTCTAAAAATAAAAGTAACTCTATTGTTGTACCATAATATTCTTTCCAAAATTAATAAATTACACAAGATCACTTGGCTCACTTCTATGTCTCCCAGTGCATCACTAATAATTTCATAATAAAGTCACCCACCTAGTATAGTCACTTAATGGGAAGTCACAATTGGAAAGGCAAGTTTTATCAAGTATGTCAACTCACATGTGCCTTTGAATATTTGTCCAGCAAAAACCTCTGTTTGCTTACTAGCAACTAAGGTGACCCCAAGAGATAATGGCCCATAGGATGGGGAACCTTTCCTACCAGGTTACCTGGGGCATACGGGCCCTGGTTTCATGCTAAAGATAGTTCACAGCATGGGGGAAACAGGTAAGGCCCTGTTCTCATAGACTTTCATTCTGAAAGATGCCTATAAGTAAAAGAAATATGTAACCAAATTCACTGTATGCAGTGACAGTATAATGCAAGACATGAGACATTCTCTTATGAAATTAAATCATAGTTACCAGAGATCACCCACCAAAGACTACTGAAAGGTCTTTGAATTAAGTAACCAAGAAAGGCTCTGTTTACCACTTGGGCTAAGCTCTCAATTACAATAAGAAATTAGCAGACCTGAAATGAGCCTGTTAAATGTCCTAAAACATGAGGCAAACCATAAGAATGAAAAAGAACAGTTTCCATTTTTATGTGGCCCAAGCTATTCTATTCCAAGAAAATTACTCCATAGGCCGTTACCATGCAGTTTAACACCTTACTCATTTGAAACAAGACATGGTAAATCAGCGGGAAATGGCATAAGATTTCAGATATATGATTTGGAGAAGGGGGCCTAGAAAGGCTTCCTAGATGCAGTGACACATAAATGGAGATTTTCAGATGTACAGAAATCACCAGGCCACATGTGTGACTGTGACCTAGAGAAGAAAGAAACCCATGGAATTACAATCTTTGCCCTATGGCTGGATCCATAGAAGATGAGGAAAACTGTCAAGAGATAAAACTGCAGGAATCCTCAGCAGCAGATCACACTGAGCTAAATTAAGGAATATATTAAATTAAGGAGTTTGGACTTTGTACAGAAGCAAGGAAAAATTCCTTTAGCAGGAGAATAACATGATCAAATTTGTAATTTACTTAATATAATTCCCAGACCATCAATATGGAGATTCCAGGATGGAGAAGAAGCAAAGCAGACAGAAGACAAAGTGAACATAATCCACTCAAGTGGTTTTCTGTGAAAACTTGAAAGCCACCCTTGAATTGGATTTCTGCCCAAACTTCACAGTGCATTACTTCAAATGAGTTTAAAACTTACTTACAAACTTCACGTGTATTTTTAGTACTCAGATGGTGAATTTAATCATGTAAGTTTGCATTGTATGACTTACTTCATTTATTTGGAAATATAAGCTTTTCACTGAGTCAGCACAGCCTCATTGCTTAACTCAGGGAAAGATGTCAGTCTTTATGTCCCTCAAAACGATCATTCACACACATGACATCAAATTTTCCTCAGTGATACGAAATTAAAGCATGACTCTTTCCAGCATATTCTAATCAGCCACCCCATTAACTATTTTGAAATGGTAATAAGCTTGGCGCCAAATGAACAGTTACATATTCACCTTCCTGTATGAATTCTACAAACGCATTTACCATTAAAAGTTAAAATTAAGTTACTTTCAAAAGTCATTTACAGCAATCAAACAAACTAAGCAAGTTCTAAGATTCTTCTGTGACCATGCAATTAAACAATATGAACTGTAAGATTCTATATTCTAAAACTTAGCTATTATGTTATATTTCTGGAGAAACAATAGTTTTGGACTATAGATATCATTTAGGTTAAGGCTTTATAACATTAAATTATGGAGTGCAGTCCGCATCTGGCTCCTGTGTATGTCTTGAATTGACTAGAGATATAGAATCAGGCAGGCCACAACCTGCAGACATCATGGTTCAGAGCTGAATACCGCTGAGAGAACCCGGTATTTCCCATCTACTTTCTGGGGGGCAGAGCTGGAGACCAAAGACCCCACCACCACTACTCTCAGTCTCTGCCTTCCATGTGCCCAGTACAGACAGGAAATCCTCACTCAGAAGGCCGGCAAACTGCTATCACCGGCATTCATGTGTGGGCCCTCCCTGCATGTCCCCTGTGCTGAGTGAGGGACTGGACACAGAGCTGCTGGCACTACAGTTCATGTCTGGGCTTTACAGGCACCCTGACCTCCTGAAGGTCACAGACACAGACACAGTCAAGGCCAGTGCAGCCTGTGTCTAGCTCCTGTGCCTGTCCTGAACTGCCTGGAGACACAGAATCAAGTACTCCACAAACTATTAACCCTGTGTCTGGGTTTTTCCTGCACCATGACCTGCCTGAGGACATAGGACCACTGGTCTGGGATTGTGAAATCAGTGCAACCTGCTTTTGGGTCATACATCTGCCCTGAACTGCGAGGGGGACACTGGATGAGACCATCTGCCATCAATTGACATCACAATTCACGTCAGACAATTGGGAGAACTAGGTATACTTCACCATCTGCTAGAAGACCCCGGAGTAAATAGTGCATCTCAGCGGACAGTGAAGGGCAAGCTTGACCACCAAGAATACTAGGAACACTAGTAACCTTTGCTGAGATACCAGAGAAGAGAGAGATTGAGCGTTCTACCTCCAGGATCAAACAAGACAAAGGACTAAAATGCAATCTCAGAACTCCATCCCACTCAGAACAAGTTCAAGAGACATCAACATAGGAGAACTTGGTAAACACACACCTGAAACTGCTGAAATGATTGCAAAGAAAGTAAAGAAACAACTCCATCAGTCCATAGAAGAGATCAGATCAGACATAATCTCTTAGGCAAAAAATGAAATGACAGTAATAATGAAAGAAATGCTCAGCACATGTAGAGAAGAACCATACAAAAAAATAGATGAACATAGGCAACAGATGGAAAATGTTACATGAACAATATAAGAATGAACTAGAACACATGAAACAGACACAAAGAGATTTCCAGGAAATGAAAACTTCCATTGAAAGCTTGCAAAACCACTTGAATGAAGCCAAAGATAGAATTTCAGATCGTGAAGACAGCATGGCAGCTAGCCATTGTGAAAGGATCTCTTAAAATCAACAAAAATTAAAATCCAGGAAAAATCAATTCAACAGCTGCAAGTCAAGGCAAAGAGAAACAGTGTCAGACTAATAGCAGTCAACGAAGCAGCAAAAGACACCACAAATGACCTAAAAACAATACTTGCAGAAATAATAGCAGAAAATTGCCCAAGCATGGAAACAAAACCTGAGATATAGGTAAATGAGGCATACAGAAATCCTACTAGTCATAACCATAATAAAACTACACCCAGACATACAATAATCAAGATCCCAATCTCCAGCAAAAGAACAGAATATTAAAACCTGCTAGAGAAAAGAAACAGGCGACCTATAAAAAAAGCCCATCAGAATCACAGCAAACTTCTCAACACAAACCATCCAATCTAGAAGAGCATGGAGCAAAGTATTACAGTTCCTAAGACAAAACAGCTTCCAACCAAGATTGATGTATCCTGCCAAACTATCCTTCAAGTTTAATAGAGAAATAAAATATTTCCACAACAAAGAGCAACTGATGATATTCATGAGTGCCAAACCATCTTTAGAAAAAGTACTAAAAGATATTTTAGACAGGAAAACAAAATAAGGCCGCAATTTCTATAACAACAATAGAAATGAACCCTGAAGAAGAGCAAGCAATTAAGCAGGTCAAAAAAGTAGGAAAACAACAGCAAGTAAGTAACATGACAATGATAAGCCAACACATATTTTATAACCATAAATGTAAATGGCCTCAATTTGCCAATCAAAAGAAACAGACTGGCATGTTGGATTAAGAAACGAAATCCAGTGATATGCTGTATACAGGAAACACATTTTACTCAAAAGAAATCCATAGACTGAAAGTCAAATGATGGATAATCCTCCATGTAACAGGAACCCAGAAAAAGACAGGAGTAGCTATTATGTTTGCAGACAATGTAAACTTCAAATCAAGAACAATCCAAAGAGAAAAAGAAGGTCACTACATACTTGTTAGGGGAAAACTGCAAGAGGGAGAGATAACAATCCTCAACATGTATGCATCAAATATCAGAGCACCAATCTATATAGGACAAATCTTAACAGATATGAAAACCCATATAATCAATAACACTATTGTAATAGGGGACCTCAACACCCCTTTGACACAAGATAGGTCAACTGGACAAAAAAATCAGTAACAAAATAACAGATCTGAACCAAATCTGTGAAAAAATGGACTTAGTAGAGGTATGTAGAGGGTTCCACCCCACAACATCAGAATACACATTTTTTTTAGCTGCACATCAGACTTTCTCTAAAATAGACCACATTCTAGGCCATGGAGCATAGCTACCTAAATGCAAAACAATTGAAATTCTCCCATGCATATTATCTGACCACAGTGCAATGAAATTGGAAATTAATGGCAAAAGGAACTCCAAAAGCTCCATAAACACTTGGAAATTGAACAACAACGTCCTGAACAACCAATGGGTCACACAAGGAATTAAAGAAGACATTAAAAAATACCTACAAACAAATTAAAATGTAGATACAACTTACTGGAATCTGTGGGATGCAATGAAAGCAGTACTCAGAGGGAAATTTATAGTACTGAACTCACACATAAGGAAAACAAAAAGAGAACAAATAAATAGCCTAATGCTGCACCTCAAATTTTTAGAAAAAGAAGAACAAGTCAAGCCCAAAGCCCAAAGAAGGGAAGAGATTATAAAAATCAGGGCAGAAATTAATAAAATTGAATTGCTCAACAAATTCAACAGTGTAGCTGGATACAAAGTCAACACCAAAAGTCAATAGCATTCCTATACGCCAACAACAAACAGCTTGAGAGAGAAATTAAGGAAACCATGCCTTTCACAATAGCATCCAAGAAATTGAAATATTCAGGAATCAATCTAACAAAAGAAATAAAAAAATCTATTCAATGAAAGTTACAGGCAACTTCCGGGAAGATGGCGACCAGGTGAGTGGCAGAGGGAAACTCTCCGAGACTGATCCTTTGCGCGCAGGTGCCCAGTCCGTGGATGCGAAATTCCAACTGATCGTGTTGCTCTCCGTGGCCTGAGCATTAAAGGGTCAGCTGGATAAGACGCAGAGAGAAGTGGGCGGATCCTGAGAGCTGGGCGCCCGAGGCGATCGGCGCTGTGCTTGGGCCGCAGCTCGGCTGAATCCGCATACAACAGAAAGAGTAATTGAGGTGGGATGGACCCTCCCAGCTCCTGAACCCGATCGGCTCGGAGGCGGCTGTAGCCACGATTTGTTGGAGGCGGCGGAGCAGAGTAAACTCAGAGAACACGCTCCTCGGGCAGACTGCGCCAATCTGAGCAGTGGTCCGGCATCCCGCTCAGAGCCCCACCCCCGCAGCCGGCGCCACGCAAACTGTGGCACTGCGGTCGGCGGCTCCTGTGAGAAAGCCGAGGAGGCGGAAAAGCGCCAGGGAGCACCAGGATCTCCTGCCGGCACGGATCTCAGAACAGGAGAGCCGAGTGAACACTGCAGCAGGATTTCTGAGTCGGGAAGAAGCTTGATCCAGGGAGATACATCTGAGTGGCATTCCTGTCTGCATGATCCCAGGGTGAGTTGATTGGGCACCCTGACCGGTTTTTTCTGAGTTGGGAAGAAGCTCCACCCAGTGAGGGACATCCGAGCAGCTTTACTGACTGCAGGATCCCCGGGTCGGAAGGGCTGGCTGGGTGCCCTAATGGGATTTGTGAGGGGGGGAGGAGCTCCACCCAGGGAGGAACACCTGAGTGGCCCCCTGCCTGCAAGGTCCCTGGGGTGGCGAGCTGTTTATGCGCACCAGCCAGGTCTCGGGGTAGGGAATAGAAGCGGAAATCTCAGCAGACAGCTTAAGGACATTCTCCCAAAGAGAAGGAATCATTGGAGCAGCCTCTGCAGCAGACCTTTGCCTGCTGAACTGCCTGGGGAATTTATAGCTCCACATTTTAAATTTGATACCCAAAAATGGGAAAACAGAGGAACAAAACGCAGTCTCAAAACTCAACCCCACCCAGAACAAGTTTTGAATGTGAGTATACACGGGAACCAGGAAGCCACATACCTGCAAGTTATGAAACGATTGCATCCAAAATGAAACAACTCCAACAGGCCATAAAAGAGCTTAAAGCAGAAATAAGCCACATACCTGCAATGATCTCTCAGACAAAAAACGAGCTGAAAACAATGATGGAAGAAATGTTACGTACACATAGAGAACAAATAGATAAAAGACTAGAAGAAAATAGGAAACAAATGGAAACGTTACAAGAGCAATTTAGGAAAGAATTACCACGAATGAAACAGGTCCAAAGAGAATGCCAGCATTTGAAAACTTCAACTGAAACTTTGCAAAACCGCTTAAATGAAACCGAAGATAGAATTTCAGAACTTGAAGACAGCATGGCAGCTTATGAGCGTGAAAGGAAGAAGCTCATAATATCATCAAAGACACAAGAAAAGTCAATCCAACAGCTGCAAGATGAAGCGAAACGTAACAATATTCGAGTAATAGGAGTCAGTGAAACAGCAGGAGACCACACAAACGATATAAAAAGAATATTTGCTGAAATAATAGCAGAAAATTTCCCAAACAAGGTAAAAGATACTGAAGTACAGTTAATCGAGGCATATAGAACCCCAATGATCCATAACCCAAAGAAAAACACACACAGGCATATAATAGTCAAGATCCCAGATATCCAGCAAAAGAACACAATATTAAAAGCTGCTAGAGAAATGAAACAGATCACCTATAAAGGAAAGCCCATCAGAATGACAGCAGACTTCTCAACGGAAACCATGAAATCAAGAAGAGCTTGGAGCGAGATACTACAGATTCTGAGACAAAACAACTTCCAACCCAGACTGTTGTATCCTGCAAAACTATCCCTCAAATTCAATGGAGAAATAAAATATTTCCACGACAAAGAACAACTGAAGAACTTCATGAGTGCCAAACCAGCATTGCAAACAGCACTAAAAGATATTCTAGACAGAGAAAAAACAGACCACAATTCCAAGAACAACATTACAAATAGCTCCCTAAACAGAACAAGCAAGTAAACAGTCAGCAAAAGAAGAAAAACATCAAGTCAATAACATGACTAGCATAAGCCAACATATAACCATGATAACCATTAAGGTAAATGGCCTCAACTCAAAAGTCAAAAGGAAAAGATTGGAAGAGTGGATTAAGGAACACAATCCAACGATATGCTGTATATAGGAAACACATTTTACTCAAAAGGAAATCCACAGATTGAAAGTTAAAGGTTGGAAAACAATTCTCCATGCAACAGGTCCCCAGAAAAAAGCAGGGGTAGCTATTATGTTTGCAAACAATGTAAACTTCAAACCAAAAACAATCAAAAGAGATAAAGAAGACCATTACATACTAGTTAGGGGAAAGCTGCAAGAGGAAGAGGTAACAATCCTAAACATTTATGCAGCAAATAATGCTGCACCTAACTTTACAAGTCAAATCTTAACAGACGTAAAAAATCAAATAACTAATAACACTATTGTAATAGGGGACCTAAACACCCCTCTGACTCAAAGAGACAGGTCAACCGGACAGAAGCTCACCAAAGAAATAACAGACCTGAACCAAAACTGTGAACAAATGGACTTAGTAGGTGTATACAGAATGTTCCACCCCACATCAGAATACACATTTTTCTCAGCTGCACATGGGTCTTTCTCCAAAATAGACCACATTCTAGCCCATAGAGCATATCTACCTAAATGTAAAAGAATTGAAATTATCCCATTCATATTATCAGACCACAGTGCAATAAAATTGGAAATTAATGACAAAGAGAACTCCAAAAACCACATAAACACGTGGAAATCAGACAACCTACTGAATAACCAATGGGTCACACAAGAAGTTAAAGAACAAATTAAAAATTACCTACAAATAAATGAAAATGTAAGTACAACCTACTGGAATGTATGGGATGCAATGAAAGCAGTCCGCAGAGGGAAATTTTTAGCAATGAAATCATATACAAAGAAAATAGAAAGAGAGCAAATAAATAACCTAATGATACACCTCAAACTCTTACAAAAAGAGCAATAAGCCGAACCAAGAGCCCAAAGAAAGGAGATTATAAAACTCAGGGCAGAAATTAATGCAATTGAGATGAAGAAAACTCTACAAAAAATTAGTGAATCAAAGAGTTGGTTCTTCGAAAAAATAAATAAAATTGATAAACCCCTAGCCAACCTTATCAAAAAAAGAAGGGAAAGATCTCAAATTCACGCAATAAGGAATGAAAAGGATGAAGTCACTACAGATCCAAAAGAAATACAAAAGATCATTAATACCTACTTTGAAAATCTGTATTCCCATAGGATAGAAAATACAGAAGAAATGGACAGATTCTTAGAAACGTACAAATTGCCAAAATTGAATCAGGAAGACGTAAAAATCCTGAACAACCCAATATCAATTAATGAGATTGAAAACGTCATTAAAAACTTACCAACAAAAAAAAGCCCAGGCCCTGATGGATTCACAGCAGAATTCTATAAAACATTTAGAGAAGATCTAATGCCAACACTCCTCAAACTCTTCAATGAAATCGAAAAGGAAGCAACTCTCCCCAACACATTTCTGGAGGCAA
>PVLD010011904.1:0-36912 GCA_004027595.1 Dinomys branickii | reverse complement strand
CAGGAATGCAGGGATGGTTCAATATTCGCAAATCAATTAATGTAATACACTATATTAATACAGTCAAAGACAAAAACCACAGGATCATCTCAATAGATGCAGAGAAGGCTTTCGATAAAGTCCAACATACATTCATGTTAAAAACCTTAGAAAAAATAGGAATAGATGGCCTATACCTCAATCTGATCAAAGCCATCTACAACAAACCAACAGCCAACATCATACTAAATGGACATAAAATGAAAGCTTTCACTTTAAAGTCAGGAACAAGATAAGGATGTCCATTGTCACCACTCCTATTCAACATAGTTCTGGAAGCACTAGCCAGAGCAATCAGACAAGAGAGAGAAATAAAAGGAATAAGGATAGGAAAGGAAGAAGTCAAACTATCACTATTTGCAGATAACATGATACTATACATGGAGGACCCCAAAAACTCCACAAGATAACTCCTGGAATTAACTGACAAATTCAGCAGCGTAGCTGGATACAAAGTCAACACCCAAAAATCAATAGCATCCCTATACACAAACAACAAACAGACTGAGAGAGAAATTGAGGAAACCATACCCTTTACAATAGTAACCAAGAAATTGAAATACTTAGGAATCAATCTAACAAAGAATGTGAAAGATTTATTCAGTGAAAACTACAGTACTCTGAAAAAGGTGATTGAAGACGATTTCAATAAATGGAAAAACATACTCTGCTCATGGTTAGGAAGAACTAACATTGTAAAAATGGCCATACTACCAAAACTGTTGTACAGATTCAATGCAATTCCCATTAAACTACCATTAGCATACCTTACAGATCTAGAGAAAATATGCCTCAAATTCATCTGGAACCAGAAGAGACCCAGAATAGCAAAAGCAATCCTGGGCAATAAGGACAAGTCAGGTGGAATAACAATCCCTGACCTGAAATTATACTACTAAGCTACTGTAATAAAATCAACCTGGTACTGGCTAAAAAACAGACCTGAGGATCAGTGGAACACACCGGAAGATGCAACCATAATGAGAAACCCACTCAGCTACCTAATATTTGACGAAGCGGTCAATCAAACCCATTGTAAAAAAGAAGGCCTGTTTAATAAATGGTGCTGGAAAAACTGGCTTGCCTCTTGCCAAACACTGAACATAGACCCCAGTCTATCACCATGCACCAAACTCAGGTCAAAATGGATCACAGACCTCAATATTAAAACAGAATCTCTAAATCTATTGGAAGAGAAAGTAGGCAGAAAGTTCATGAACAAAAATGAAACTGCCTCTGAAATACTTCAAAGAATCAACAACTGGCATCTCATCCTACTGAAAAGTTTCTGCACATCTAAAGAAATCACCAGCAGAGTAAAAAGAAAACCCACAAATTTGGATAAAATTTTAGCTGACTGTCCCTCAGACAAAGTCTTCTATCTAGAACATACAAAGAATTAAAAAACATCAGCCCCCCCCTCAAATTCAAAGACTCATTCCAAAAATGAGCAACTGAGTTGAATACACACCTCTGAGATAAGGAAATACAAATGGCAAATAAATACATGAGAATATGTTCAACATTATTAGTCATTCGAGAAATGCAAATTAAAACAACATTGAGATTTCATCTCACCCCAGTAGGAATGGCTATCATTAAGAAATCAACCAATAACAAATGCTGTAGAAGATGTGGAGAAATAGGAACTCTTCTCCACTGCTGGTGGGAATGCAGACTGGTGAAACCACTGTAGAAATCCGTTTGGAGATTCCTCAGCAAACTAGGTCTAGAGGTCCTATTCAACCCAGCTATTCCCCTTCTGGGTATTTTCCAAGAAGGTCTGAAAACATTATATGACAGCAATATACGTGCACCCATGTTCATAGCTCCACAATTTGTAATTGCTAAATTGTGGAAGCAACCCAAAAGTCCATCCAATGAGGATTGAATAAAAAAATTGTGGTACTTTTATATAATGGAATATTACTCAGCTATAAAGAAAGATAAACTTCAGGGTTTTATAGGTAAATGGTCCCAGCTACAGACCATACTCATAAGAGAAATAAATCAGACCTGCATGTGTAAGCAACATATTGTCTCACTAGTGTAAGAACCTGAAGTAGTGAATAAAAACTAGGAGGTATGAGACATTGTGAAATGAAAGGAAAATACTCAAAATGAAGGGCAACTGGGGTGTGGGAAAAGAGAAAGGAAGGAAGGGAATATTGTGTATGTGTGTATATACAGGAGAGCTAACAGTGGTACTACTGTCTTCTATTGCTTTACTAAAGGATCAGTTAATTCTTACTTGTTTGATCAGTCTTGCATGTCTCTATTTGTTTTCCTGAGAAACCACTTTGAAAATATCTATATGTAATACAACAACAGTTGTTCATTTCCTAAAACTTTGTAACTTTCTATTGTTTGTATTGTTCTTATGCTATCTTGTAAATGGACATCTGTTCGTTAATGTTTTCCTTCTTTTATTTTTAAAATAAATTAATATATAGATATATAAAACTTTAAATTATGTATTACCGAGCAAAATGATCAGACAATACATTGTATGCTGTATGCCACATTAAATCCTAGCACTTTTAATGTAGTAGTGGGAGGATCTCTATACCCATTTTTAAAAAACTGTCTTTAAAAAGATAACTAATATCCTAGGTGCCCTACTATGTGCCAGACTTTTTGCTAGGACTCCATGTATTTTGACTCAGGATATAATCCTAAATACTTGTTAGAAGAACCCATCTTCCCCTAGTTAGAATCCTCCAATTTCTGGTAGTTTGCTCATTATAAACAAGGCTACAGTGTTATTTCAATTAGATACTAACATATAACACACCAAAACTTAAGTGCTTACCAGCACCCATTATGTCCCTACTGATTCTGTGTGTTAGTTAGGAAGTTCCGCTTGTATAGTGGTGGAGAGGTCACTGGATGGACTGGAAAGTCTACACTGGCTGCACTCATATGATAGGCATCTGGGGAGGGCCGCTAGTGAGGAGCTCAGCTGGGTGCTTTGACCAAAGGCCTTGGTTATTCTCTGTGGTGGTCTTTTTACAGGTTTTCTTGGACTATCTCACAGTAACCAGTTTGGTTCCAGGAAGAAACATTCTAGGAATAGGTTTGCATGTGAGGTTTATACTTTTATACCACATGCAAAAACTTATTGTAGTTGGCACAATGATGGTTTATCACAGATATCTATGCTTTCATCCTCAAAATCTATGCATATGTTACCTGTAAGGGCAAAGGGGATTTTGCAGGTATAATTGAGGTGAGATGGAGGATAATTATCTGGAATTTTTCAGATGGATGCAGTGTAATCACAAGAAAAAAAATTTTTTTGACACAAGGTCTAATTTTGCGAGTGTAGGCTGGCCTTGATCTCATTATGTAACCTTGGCAGGCCTTGAATTTGCATTGAGTCCTCTGCCTCAGCCTCCTGAGTGTTACAATCACAAGAATTCATATAAGATGGAAGCAGAAACAAGAGACATTCAAAGATGATATACTGCTACTTTTGAAAATTGAAACTGGAGGAAGAGGCCACAAGCTAGGGACTGCAAGTATCCTATAAAGCTGAACAAGGAAGGAAATAGATTTTCCCCTAGAATATCCAAAAGAATGCTGCCTGCTTGCATTTTTATGTTAGCCTAGTGAAACTTTGGACACAAACAATTGTTAAATAATAAGTTTGTTTTGTTTTAAACCAGTAAATGTGTATAATTTCCTAAAACAGCAATAGGAACCTACCAAATTTATAAAGCCCCATTGTTAATATCCCATAGTCAACCCTCAAAGTTTTCACTTGAGTTCCTGGAGACATGATTTCCTGTTACCAGTCTACTACCAAAGTTAACAATCCAACACAAGAACCATTTCCTCCAAATATTTCCTAGATTTAGTTTTCTGTTGTTACTGTAATGAATTGCTGCAAACTTAGCAACCTAAAACCACACAAATTTATTAGCTTAGAATTTTTTAGGGCATGAGCTTGTCATGGATCTTTCCACGTGAAAATCAAGGTGTTGGCAGGGCCACGTTCCTCATGGAGGCTATGGGAAAGAAGCCAATTCCAGGCTCGTTCGTATTGTTGGCTGAGCTCAGTTCCTTGAGGGTGAAGACTGAGTCCCTATTTCCTTGCTGCTGTTAATCAAGATTCATCCTCAGCTCTGGAGGCTTCTCTTCAGATCCTGCATCTGACAGCTTAGATTGCAAAACCAGCAACAGTACATTGAGTTGTTCTCACTCTGAATTCCATGACTTTTCCTTCTGTTGCATCTTCCTTCAGCTGGAGAAAGTTCATGCTTCTAAGGGAGTATGTGATTATCCTGGACCCGACCATGATAATCTGTTACCTTTGCAAGGCTCCTTTGCCATGCACAGTAACAGCTCGCATGGAAATCAGGGCATAGACATCTTGTGGTGAGGGGATAGAGCCTACCTTCCACAGTTCTCCAAAACCAGAATTTCATGCCAAGGACAATTTTAAAGATCAGCGTCAATCCATTCAGTAGTCTGTCTATAAGAAAACCCTCAGAGGCACAATTAACACAGACAAACTCATCATCCTCCCTCTATTCACTGGCTCTAGCGGTATCTGCAGGAGACAGTTTATCTGTGATATTATTCCTCCAAAATGAGTCACACTTGAATGTTTCTTAACCACCCTTCCTTCATCATTAAAGGGCCAGGCCTTTCTAAAGTGCAACAGTGCTGCTTTGTAACAACAGAAGTGACTTTCTCTGACCATAAAAAATAAAAACTCAAAGATGAACTGATATTCCATGGTGTGGTTGCATCCTATGATAGCTACATACCTACATCACATTCCTTTTTACTCTCCCAAGATTTTGGATTTTTGTTGTGTTGCTGTTGTTCAATATTCTGAATCTACTAGTGGTTTCACTGATAAAGACAATGTAATTAGAGTATTTGGGGTAAATTGTGATTGGCAAACATGAGAACTGTCTCATAGATACATGGAAATCAGCTAAATTTGTAGATAGAGGCAATATTGATTTATTGCAAAATATTCATTGTTAAAGTTTAGTACTGGAGGTGCAAGGGCCATCCTGAGACAACAAAGACCTAAAAAATCAAGGACTGATGTGACATCTGAAGTTGGGTTCTACACCAACGTAGTTGTTAATTATCATTCAAATGGGGGAGAAATGTTATATGAATAAATTGTTGGAAGAAAGAACTTCTTTACATTTACTAAAACTTTCTTCCCAGTGATACAAATTGAAATTCTGTTGCTCCAGGAAAAAAATTCAACGCACCACCCTACCTTCACCAATGGTAGAGACAACTCAAGGAATGTTCACACAGCCTGGGAAAACAAGTTGGGAAGCTTTTGTTCTGACGTTACGCAGTGAGGTGGAAGGGAGCCTCCTTCTGGTCAACTACAAAGAAAGAAGTTTTATTTTTTGCAGAAAGTTCTTTGCCTATTTTACCACTGACACTGTAATCAGCTTCTCTTATTAAACAAACTCTGCAGTACTAATACAAGAGCAAAGAATCACCTTGAAGTATCTTAGCAGAAATATGCCCAAACTTAGTTACACTTCCAAGTAAATTCCAAATAAAACAGCATACTATATATACTCTCCTTTTATGGGTAGGTTTAGAACAAACCATGTAAACTAATTTCCAAGTGAAATTTAAGAGACCATTTCTTTATTAAAATAGTCTTTGTTTCAATGTAGTCTAGATGCAGACTCCTAGTGCTTATCTATAATAAACATACTGCAGGAGCATAAATCCTGATTCACATACAAAATATGACAATTTGATTAATGGGGTCCTCTCCTGTTAAATTACATCCATAGCCAAATCCCTAAAGTAAATTGTGAGCACAGTCAGGAAACATTCTGCCAAGAGGATATTTGGCTCAAAGGAAGCAGCCAATAAACCCTGAAAATAATAAACATATTTTATCAAGGTATGGAACTCCAATCCCCTATAAACCCTTCAGCTGAAATGTTCAAAAGAATCCAGTTTGTCCCTCATCCAACACACCTGCAAATTTCTTCCCCTATTAATTAAAATGCTTTCTGGAGAGACAAATTAATTAATATTAACTAAGCTTACTATGAAAGTAAAGCAGTACTATCGCTAATGTACTGAGGCTGTGTGAGAATGGTTTGAGTGTCAGTATATTCTTTTTCCCTCAGTGTATGCTGGTATGTAATTACATGTAATGCTATAGAAACAGTCACTCATCAAGAAAAATCAAAGTGAGTGGGGTGCAGGTACCTCTTTTTACATATTCTGAGAAGGCTTCCTAAATTCTTATTCCTAAAATAGACAATATGAAACAGGGAGATAGATCTGAAAATGGGAAGGGGGTCCTAGAGGTGTAGCCCAGTGGCAGAACACTTGCTTGGCAATGCATTGGGTCCTGGGCTTGATCCCCAGTTCTACAATGAAAATGGGGAGGGGGTCATAAAATGGAGTGAGAGAGGGGTAAGCATAGGGGAGGGGAAGTAAAAAGAATTGAGATGTCTTATGTGCATGTGCCATCTTCCCACAATGAATATAATCATTATGTATGGCAAACACATAATAATAAAAATTAAAAGAAAAAATAAACTTTATTCTCAGTTATTTAATAAGGACAGGCACCATGTTGCACCAGGCATATTCTAGACACAGATGTGAAAAGAGATATGGGTCTTGACATCAAGAACCTTATCATCTAGTAGACAAAATGCTCTTCACATGCAGCAGTGAACATATTGTAAAGTTCTGAGACAGAAAGAATAAATACATAAATGAGGAACTTGTCAGTTGAGAGCTAGAGCTAAATAAGAAAAGAGGAATGGTTTCCCAATGTACCTAAGCACATCACTCTGTGCTGTAGAAGGTACCAAAGGTTCTCCGTTTTCCTGTGTGAGATACAAGAAATGTTTAGGAAAATGGAATGCAGGAAAAGAAGGCCCCAAGACAACTTTACACTTACGTATAATCAAAGAATCATTTGCAGGGGGTTCTCTTAGCCACCCGGTGTTGGCTCAGATGCCTGAAAGCAAATGCAGAACACAACTTCCTACTGGGTTCCAACTTGCTATACATGTTCCCCATACATACATGCACGATGCCTTATAATATAGATACTTTTCACTTTGATTTTCATATGCTAGCCTTATGCTAACCAAGTGCTTGGAACCCTGATTTCCCAGGGCAAAGAACCCCCTCTTTCCCAAAGGGTTTTCCAAGGACTTTGTACGTCTTGCCTCAATAAGACTCCTGGAGATATGTTCCAAAATCCCGAATGAACTGCGTTTCAGGGGCCAGTGAGCCCCCTTTCTCACCACCTCATCTCTCTCTCTGTCTCTCTGCAAGTCGCCCTCATCAGCAAGACCATTACCAGGTGGGTGTGTTATCCACAGCAAGTATCGTGTCTCTTGTTATCCTACAAAGCTCCTGCCATAGGTGTTCACACGTAGCTTACCAGATCATGAAAATGTGGATGATGAAGGCCAAAAGTCTCCAGAGATGACCAGAATGGTAAAATCCCAAGCTATTTTCATGTGTCGGAAATTCTGTGAAAAAATCTGCTTGGTAGATGGATTGATATTACCAAACATGTCCCATACATCTTATATTTCCATTCTCTCTTCCCCACAGTATCCAGTAGAAAACTGACTGACATATGTGTTCTTTATTTGTGCTGCCCAGAATGAAATACAAAGGCTCTTCTGGTACCAAATAAGGCATGATATCTGCTGAGCGTAAATTACCATATGGAGCAGCTATGCCTACCTGGGTGAAGTCCAAATCACCATGAGACCTTATATCTAATGTCAAGGTCCTGACTCACCAATTGTTTTCCTAACTGTCACTGTAGATGCTAGACCTTTGATCAGAGAATCAGGCCCAGGGACTCTAGCCCGTGCCCACTAATCAGAAACTGTGTCTTTGATCTTTCTGAGAAGCCACAATTCTGTTATTTGCACCTCCTTCTGGTCTGGTAAGCTCTTGTGTGTTGCAAAGGCATTTATTTGGAAAATTAATAGACAAAAGGTTAATTTGCTTTAAGAAAAACAAAGAACAAGCTCAACAATTTATGGGAAGTTTTATTTGGCTGCTGGGTCAGTGGTTTAATTTTGCATATGTTCTCATAAATGTAACCAGCAGTGCTTTATGCAAGCATCATCTTGTAAACTAAATATGCTGGCAGCGGAAAATCAGTTTGTGGCACCCAAGACATTAGGGAAATTGGCAGCCATGGAAAACACCTGTAATGTTTTCCTCCCCAGCCTCACAGAAAACTGATATCCTTGCTCAAACACTCTCCTCTCATGTGGTTGGCTCTTTTGCCAACCAGTTATCTTTTGGGTGAAATTCATTACTAAGAAGGAGATGCTGGAAGTGGCAATAGCGCTTATCCCTGTGCTAGTTCATCAAAGAAAAATATTACCTAAGTAATCAGTCTTTTGTAGCTTTCAAGTAGCCAAGACCTACATGGAAAAGTGTGCTTCTGGAAACTTCAGAACCTTGTACATTTACTTCAAGCCTGTCAGAGGTCAGAAACCTCTGACAGTGCAAACAATGTCCATCAGAAATTACCATGAGTACGATGCAGATTTTGTGCTAAAATTCACTCCCTTCAGTGCTATTGTGTTGTGAGTGGCCCAAGACATGTGTCCCTTACTGTGTTCCTCAAAAAGCTCACCATATTAGGGCGACAGACTAGCCAAACAGCCATTTCTGTTCAGTAGTAGAAGCTACCACTGGACTAAGCATGGGCACAAAAAGGACAACCATTTCCCATGGAGTGTTCAGACCACTTCCAGGAGAAAGTGGCCTCTGGGAAGAGTCCCGAGGAACAGAATATGGTTGCGAAGAGTCTGGCCAGTGAAGGGAGGTAGTTACAAGTCTTCCAGCTGGAAAGAATAGAACAAATGTAGACCTGGAGGTGAGAGGGGACTTGCATGATCCAACACCTAGAAATTCATCCACATTACTGCAGGGGGTAAAGGAGCAAATGATATAAATTGGATACAGAAAGCTTAAATATCACATAGCTTCTTTCAGATAAGAAACCCAAAGTTTAAATAATTTAAAAAGCAAATTAGGAGGGAGATTATAGCAAACAGTGAGGTTGCCCTTTTGCAGCTGGGAAGGGGATCTAGGAATGAAGGGAGAGGGGAGGAAGGGGCGGGACAGGAAGGGGGAACCAGGAAGGGGGAAAGATGTGATGTGTTTATGTACCAGCTCCCCACAGCAAATGTATTCATTCTGTATCACAAACATGAACCATAAAAAATTTTAAAAAGAATAATGACATTGGTGAGAAATGTTAGGATTTCATCCTGAAGGCGACATGTTCACAAACAGAAAGCTATGGTTTGGATGGCTCAATCATTCAAGTGGAGTCTTGGGGAGCTAAAATACTGCTCATCTGAGCAATCTCCAAAGGGGAACAACTGCCTTTGCTGGATTTGTACTCCACATGTAGCCCTGAAGAAAGATGGCAGAGTGTTTCCCTTGGTGGTGAGACGAGCCCCCAGCAGTCTCACGGATACTCATGATGACAGAGCAGAGAGAACCAAGGAGGAAGCGTTCCTTGATCCGTGGGGCCTTCAGTTATTCACGTGACCCAGGCAACAATGTAATAATGGTTCAAAGCAGGAATTGGCAATCTACCATGAGCAGTACAAATGTGACTCACCACATGCTTTTGAGAATAAAGTTTCATTGGAGGGCAGGTATACGTTCCTTTATGGACTGCCCATGTATGCTTTCACACTACAGGAGCAGAGATGGGCTGTGGTTTCAGAGAGAGCACGGGGCACAGAGCTGAAAATGTTTATTATCTGCCTATTTAAAGAAACTCTGCTAACTTCTGGTTAGTCAAATATCAACTTTGCATCAGGCATGAACCTCCCTCCACCTGTTTCCTCTTCCATAAAGTACAAACAAAACTAGATTTTCTGTGAAGATTAATTTTTATAGATAAAATGCCCAGTACAAAATAAATATTAGTGACCAGTACCCATTCATTCATCAATACTACAGATTTGGCAGGAAGATCAGGGCAAGGATTTAAATGGATATGTTCCCAAGCTCTATGTTTGAGAGACCAATGAAATGTGTGGACTGCAGAGGAAAAGCTAGAGTTGGGCGTATCTCCTTGGGGTCAACCACATATGATATATTTTAAGCTATAAACCTGGGTCCATTGACTTAGAAAGAAGCCCAGATAGAGCCAGGAAAATAGCAAAAGCTGAGACACCAAATCTTAGATTGCCCCAAAATTTATCATCAGGAAGAACAGGTATAGTCAGAAAATGAGGTTGAGAAAAAGGAGCTAATGAAGTAGAAAGAAAAGATAAGAAATTACAGTAGCTGAGAAGCCAATTTTTTTAATTGTCTCAAGAAGGAAGGTCAACTGTGTTAACTCAATTACTAGTTCAAGAACATACAGATTGAGAATTAGGCATCTGACTTGACAACATGCAGGTCATTATTGGTTTAGTAAAAATGGTTTTGCTGACTGGTTTGCTTCCCAGAGGGTGAAAGTGAAAACTCTGCATAAACAGGCAACTACCTGGACAGTTCTGCTATAGAGGGAGCAGAGAAATTGGAACGAATCCAGAGGAGGGTATGGGGACGCTGGTGGGGATGAGCTGTTGCAGCGGGGATAGTAAGAAGTAGTTGCAGCCGTAGCCGAGTGGGGATGAATGCAGGATAAACTGGAGATAAGAACGCACAAGTCCTGGCAAGTGCGCTAGGAGAGTCTATGCAAAGGGCCAAAGTGATCTTCTTCCAATTACCTTTTTTCACGATAACAGACAAGCAAAAGTCCTTGTCTAAATATGAGTAAAATAAAGGGCATGTGTGAATTTTGAAAAATGAGTAAAAATACTTGAAATAATCACTTCGAGAAAGGAGACAGAGTTGACAAGGGAAATGTAGCAGGTTACTGGCTGTGTTGAAGTCTCAGTTGAGTTTTGTGGCCATAAGTGTAAAATTAGATGGGTCCACATGGCTGTGTTTCTTCCAGCTACATTCAGTTATGCAAATGCAGAGGGTGAATAGGGAGAAGGTTAGATTTATTGAGGTTTATAATTGCCAAGCAAAAGCAGTCTATTTAACCATAGACTGAGGAGTCTTAAGTAACTAAACATGGATGCTGGACAGTGACACACTAGTTACATAACAGACCAGGGGCTAAGCATGTTCAAGAAGTGCTGAAGTAGGGCCACTAGAAGTGAAATGGAAAGATAAAAAGAGGCAAACAAAGAATAACGTGTTTGACATTTAGATATTGGAGAAGACGGAAATAATGACTGAGGTGAATTTAGTAAGCTAATGGCTAAAGTTCTTAATGTAGGGGGAGTGATGGCTGTGCAAATAAATTACCATTTTTAAATATAGGGGGCCAAAAGTGATTTAGCCTAATTCCATGTGCTTCAAAAGAGGATTTGAAGAGGCAATGAGTAGAAATGATCATATAGAAGCAATCTTACAACAGGTAGGCACCTACATCGTTAGCGTGACTCAGAGGTAAGCAGCTAAGACAGAAATGCTTACAGTCAAGACTAAATGTCAACAATAAAAAGGGAATACATTACTAAGGTAATGTGAGCTGCTGTAAAATAGTAGATAAAATCCCAAGTCTCAGTTGTTTCACTTAATAGACATTTACTGTTTGCTTGATAAGCTCAAGCGAAGTTTATCTTTGGGGAGAGGCTCTTCTCTGTGCAGTTATGCAAAGGCTCAAGTGCACAGCGGCTCTGCCATCTCCAGTGTGTGGCTTCAAGGCTGCTGTGGGTACTGACCAGTCAACAGAAGACAGAAAGAAAAAGGAAGGACAGCACTGCACTGTGAGTCAGGCCTGGAGGTGCCTACATCAGTTTCCACCATTCCGTAACATGACTGGGAATGCAGTCTGCAATCTGTGACTCAACACGAAAGGTGATGTGTTCTGTAACTTGTAGGGGAAGCCTAGGCAACAGCTAAACCAATATACTTGGGGGGAACTTTATCAGAAAAAAGAATCATGGATTTAAAAGAATTTTGATTTAAAATTCTACCCTGACCTTGAACAGGGCATGTAAATTTTATTAATTCTTATTTATAAAATTAGGATAAATAACAGCTCTCCTGCCTAAGATACTTGTGACTATCTAAATGACATACCACATGCTAAACCTGACTTCTAGACTCTGAAGCACTGCATAAATGTCAACTATTTTTATTACTTCAGAGTATATAATTAATCTCTGTTCCAGTCTGTCTCCTTTAAATTAACTACACGTGTATGTGCAAGATGACATTAAGATCCTGTAAAAAGCTACTTCAAATACCTTACTCCTTATCCAAAATGTCTACACCTGCTTTCCGCTCACCAATCCACCTCCACCTGCACATTTTAGTACCATACTTAGTTCTCATTTTCTTTTCATGCTGGAATATTCAAGTTCAAATTCGGGGTTTCCATTTCTCCTTCACCCTTTGACACACTTACAGGTCACACTTCCAGTCCTATCATCCCTGCGATTTTACAAGGAGTAAGGCAGGTAAGCTACTCCATCTCTTACTCCCTGTCATTTTGCTTTGGAAGGCTCCCTGGTACAATTGCCCAGGCTGCACATTGCTGCGTGGACTTACATGGATCGCTCTAGGAGGACTCTTTCTGCTTAACCATAGAGGAGAATCATATGACCTGCCCAGGAAGATGAGGCATAAAACTCGAGGGAAACAATGTACCGTATCTACAGGAATGAGATCTGTCAGAGACTTGCTTCCTGAAAACTACAGATAAAAAATCATTACTTATTCACAATGATGCAAAATTGTTGATTAAATGAGCAACATAACCGTAAAAAATTATGTTGAGCACTGATTTATGTTTTCTTGCATTCATTATTACATAAACTTGTACTGTCTTTAAGCTGCCCATCGCTGTGTTCTGTTTCTTTGGGGAGGAAAATAGAAACTTTTGTTTCAAAGCCAAACCAAAGCACTCCATTCTGAGAGTTACAGTAAAAACAAGGGAACCCAAGCTTCTGGGACTTTTTACCTTAGGCAGAGAGTTCTTTATTTTTTGGATCATGATTTACACTGATGAATCTTACATAACTGCTGTTCAGAGCTTGTCCCCAAGGGCCAGGGATATAGCTCAGTGGCAAAGCACCTGCCTGACAAGGGCGAGACCCTGAGTTTTATTCCGGCACCAAAAAAAAAAAAAAAAATCCTCCCCCAAGTCAGAACTGCCACGTGAGGTCAAATATAGACATATGCATTGAACAGCAGCCAAAATATGCATAACCTGAGAGGACTCTGCCCTGAGGAAAATAAGTAAGGAACACGATGCCTGAGATTTCACCTATCAGTGCATATTAGAGAAACATACAGGTGCACATTACACTAACCTATTTACCTTATTTAGTTCCCACTGTTATCTGTGTAGACTTAGTCCTAAAGACCTAAAATGCAATCTACATACCTAAGAAGACAAGTAATATGTGATCCTACTCACATGCAGGACCTAAAGTAGGCAAACCACAGAAACAAAGTAGAACTCTGAGGGCTTGGGCAGGGGAAAACAGAGAGCTGCTGTTTAAGGGGTGCAGTTTTTGTTTTGCATGATAAAAGGAAACTTGTGGCCATCTGCTACACAAACATGGGAGTATACTCAGTGCTACTAAACCACAAGAGTAAAGATAGTGAATAGGAAAAATTTTGCTATTTTTACCAGTATTAAAATTAATTTTTAAAACGATCTGCATGCAAAGAGCCTTTGCAGGTCATCTCTGTGTGAAGTGGTGCTATCTTCTTCCCAAAAGTTATTTTCCATCCTATACTTGTTGCAAAAATACGTACTCCTTGGTAATCACTATTTTTTCATATTCAATACAAATATATTCATGTATGTATTAATGACATAATTGTAACAATTTTAAAAAATAAGTATCTGTATTTTATATCCTCTCTATGTGATATTAAATATTACTACCTGCTTGTTTTTCATTTTCAGTCTTATTTAATTGTGGTAAAAGCATTAAATGAAACCAAGCATGGTGCTATACACCTGTAATGCCAGCACTCAGGAGGCTGAGCCAGAAGGATCACCATGAGTTTGAGGCCAGCCTGGGCCACATAGTAAGCTCAAGGCCATCCTGAACTACATACTCTGTCAAAAAAAATGCATTAAACATGAGATCTAACATCTAGAACTCTAGAATTTATTTTTGTTGCATTACTGAAACTTTAACCTCTTCATTACCAAATCCCTGCTTCTTCCTCCCCTAGACTTTAGCAACTACTATTCTGCTCCCCTCTAAGATGAATTTGACTATTTGAGATTTCTCACATA
Source organism: Dinomys branickii (assembly GCA_004027595.1). Classification (NCBI taxonomy): domain Eukaryota; kingdom Metazoa; phylum Chordata; class Mammalia; order Rodentia; family Dinomyidae; genus Dinomys; species Dinomys branickii. The sequence goes on along the minus strand of PVLD010011904.1, from coordinate 22,583 downwards.
AATGGAATAATGCTCTATTTGTCCTTATGTAGCTGGTTTATTTCACTGAGTACAATGTCCTCAAGGTGCATTCCTGTTGCTAAATAATGTAAGATTTTCTTCTCTGTTAAGGACTTATAATATTTTATTGTATTTAGATACCAGTTGCTTTACTCATCTGTCAATGGAAATTTAGGTTGTTAACATATCTTGGCTTATAATAGCGCTGTAATGAATGTGAGATTGCTAATATCTCTTTCTAAGATATTGATTTCAGTTATTTTAGATAAATATCTAGACATGGGTTTGCACCTCTTTAATTTTCTTAAAGAAACTTTGAATAGTGACTGCAATACTTTGCATTTCCAGCAACACACATAAGACCTGAAACTGTAAAACTCCTAGAAGAAAACATAGGTGAAAAGTTTCATAACATTGTGTCAGTGTTTCATGGCTATAATATCAGAAACACAGGTAACAAAATCAAAACTAAACAATTGAGATTGCATGAGACTCAAAGGCTTCTGCACAGCAAAAGAAAAAATCAACAGAGTGAAAGGTAACCTATAAAATGGGAGAAAATATATATAAACCATTTTTCTGGTAATAGATTAGCACCCAAAATTTGTAAGGAACTCCAACATCTCCAAAGCAAAAAGAAAAGTAGATTTTCAAATGTGCCAAAGACTTGAATCAACATTTTTCCAAAGAAAATATGCAAATAGTCAAAAAGTCTATGGAAAGATACACAACCCACAACCTCACTAACCATCCAGGAAATGCCAAGTCAGAACCCCAATGAGGTATCACCTCATGCCTGTCAGGATGGCTACTCAAAAAAGAAAAATGAAAAGAAAAGAAAGACAAGTGCCGGAGGTGCGGAGAAATTGTAACTTTGTACGCTGAATCCAAATTACCACTGCTGGACCTCAGCTATATGCCAGGCTAACCCACACGATATGGAACTAAGCCAGAATCTGAATTCAACATGAATGATAGTTGGGTAGGAGTGACACTTACCAGAGAAAGCAGGCAAGAAAAACTATGCTGATGTGGCTTCTCCAATCTGCTCGTCCTTTTATGCAACAGAAGATTATGGAATGCCTATGTAAAAAACATCATACTTACTGTGTGGGATACAATACTGACACCATCGCCGTCTTTATGACTTTATAATCTAGTAGTTTCTGATGCTCTCAAGAAAAGATGGAAGAGAAAAGCTAGAAGCAGGCCAATGTCAGCCTAGGATCTGATGACTAAAAGATGGAAAAAGCACTCATTCCAGATAGCCACTCTTTCTGGAGTAAGACAGAGTCTCAGTTTTGTTTTAATTTGCATCTCTCTAGTGGCTAAAGAGGTAGAATTTTTTTCATATATTTATTGGTCATTTGTACTTCTTATAAGATGTTTCTGGTTGTGACCATTTACCTATAAAAGCCTCAACTTTATCTTTCTTTATAGCTGAGTAACATTCCATTATATAAAATTGACACAAATTTTTTTATCCAATCCTCAGTGGATGGACATTTGGCTTCCTTCCACAATTTAGTAATTAAGTCAAGGAGAAACCTCCTTGAATTAATTGACAAATTCAGCAGTGTAGCTGCATACAAAGTCAACACCCAAAAAGCAATAGCATTCCTATACACAAACAACAAACAGACTGAGAAAGAAATTAAGGAATCCATACCTTTCACAATAGTACCCAAGAAATTGAAATATTTAGGAGTCAATCTAACAAAAGAAGTAAAAGATCTATTCAATGAAAACTACAGTACTCCAAAGAAAGAGATCAAAGCGGACTTTAGTAAATGGAAAAATATTCCTTGCTCATGGATAGGAAGAACGATTATTGTGAAAATGGCCATACTACCAAAATTTTTGTACAGATTCAATGTAATTCCTATTAAACTATCATTAGTATACCTCACAGATCAAGAGAAAACATTCCTTAGATTCATCTGGAATCAGAAGAGACACAGAATAGCAAAAGCAATCCTGGGCAACAAGGACAAGTCAGATGGAATTACAATCCCTAACCTGAAATTATACTATAAAGCTACTGTAATAAAGTCAACATGGTACTAGCTAAAAAACAGACCAGAAGACCAGTGGAACAGACTGGAAGACACAAACATAACCACAAACACACTCAGCTACCTAATCTTTGACAAAGGGACCAAACAAACTCACTGGAAGAATGATAGCCTCTTTAACAAATGGTGCTGGAAAAATTGGCTTGCCACCTGCCAAAGAGACTGAAAATAGACCCAAGTCTATCACATGCACCAAACTCAAGTCAAAATGGACCACAGATCTCAATATTAAAACAAACACACTAAATCTATTGGAAGAGAAAGTAAGTAAAAAACTTGAAGACATAGGGGTAGGCAGAGAGTTCATGGACAAAAACCAAACTGCCCGTGAAATACTTCAAAGAATCAACAACTGGCATCTCATCCTCCTGGACAGTTTTTGCACATCTAAAGAAATCACCAGCAGAGTAAAAAGAAAACCCACAAATTGGGAAAAAAATTTAGCTGACTGTCCCTCGGACAAAAGTCTTCTATCTAGAACATATAAAGAATTAAAAATCATCAGCTCCCCCAAATTAAAAGACCCATTCCAAAAATAGGCAGCTGAGATGAATACACACTTCTCAGATAAAGAAATATAAATGGCAAATAATACATGAAAAAATGTCCAACATCATTAGTCATTCAAGAAACGTAAATTAAAACAACATTGAGATTTCACTTCACTCCAGAAAGAATGGCCAGCATTAAGAAAACAACTAATAACTAATACTGGCAAGCCTGTGGAGAAATAGGAACTCTTCTCCACTGCTGGTGGGAATGCAAACTGGTGAAACTACTGCGGAAATCAGTTTGGAGATTCCTCAGCAAACTAGGTCTAGAGGTCCCATCCAACCCAGCTATTCCCCTTCTGGGTATTTCCCAGACGATCTGAAAACATCATATCACAGTGATATATGTGCACCCATGTTCTTAGCTTCACAAGTTTTAATTGCTAAATTGTGGAAGCAGCCCAAATGTCCATCCACTGAGGATTGAATAAAAAATTTGTGGTACTTTTATATAATGGAATATTACTCAACTATAAAGAAAGATAAACTCGAGGCTTTTATAGGTCAATGGTCACAACTAGAGACCACACTCATAAGTGAAATAAATCAGACCTGCATTTGTAAGAAATATATTGTCTCACTAGTGTACGAACCTGAAAGAGTGAGTAAAAACTAAGAGGTATGACAGACATTGTGAAACAAAAGGAAAATGCTCAAAAGTAACGGGCAACTGGGGTGTGGGAAAGGAGAAGGGAAAGAAGGCAAAATCATGTATGTATGTGTATATGGGATAGCTGACAGTTGCACTTCTGTCTTCTGTTACTTTACTGAAAGAACAGTTAATGATTACTGGTTTGATCACTATTGCATGTCTCTATTTGTTTTCCTGAGAAACCACTTTGAAGATATCAATATGTAATACAACAACCACTGTTAATTTCCTACCACTTTGTCTGTAACTCTGTATTGTTTGTATTGTTCTTATGCTATTTTGTAGATGGATGTCTGCTTGTTGATATGTTTTCTTCATTTATTTTTAAAATAAATAAAAAAGAAGTTTCTATTCATTCCAGTTGCCCATCTTTTGACTGGGTTTTTTATTGGGGGTCTAATTTTTGAACTTTTTTATAAATTCTAAATATTAGTCCTCTTTCTAAAGTATACCTGACATTATTTTCCCATTCTGTAGGCTGCCTCCTCCCTCTGCTGATTGTTACCTTTGCTGTGTAGTAACTTTTTAATTTTATAAAATCTCACTTGATTTTTATATTATTTCTTGTGTAATCGGTGTTCTATTCAGAAAGGCCTGCCCTACTTCTATGTCTTCAAAAGCTTTACCTATTTATCTTCCAGCAGAACAAGTATTTCTGTTTTAGTATTTAGATCTTTGATCCATTTTGATGTTAGTTTAGTACATGGTGAAAGATATGGACATTCTTCTGCATGTGGATAGCCAGCTTTCCCAACACCATTTGCTAAACAGGCTATCTTTCTTCCCACAAGGGTTGAAAAGTGTTATCTATTCCCTACTATATTCTGTATAACTTTGTATTTTCTGTATTGTTTATGGCTTTTCTGGTTCATATGTCTCCATTCTTTTGTCTTTAAAATAAAATTTAAAAAAAAGTGTTATCTCTTATGGCTAGCCATAAGGAGTGCTTGCTTCTAGGTGTGATGGCCATGGAAGTCTGTTTAGGCACATTTCCATTCATTCCTCAATGATAGGAACCACTAATACACATGAGAAGGGAAGTAGGGACGCATCAAAGTAAGACACACAATCAAACTGTGCTCTAAAAAAGAGAGAGAAAAAAGTGAAAATGACATTTGTCAGATAATGAATAGGGACTGCAAGGGTCAGGTAAACTGAATGCCAGTCTAAGAAGTGTGAGTCTTCTCCAAAAAGCAATGGAGAACTGTTGAAGGATTTTGAATAGAGGGTTATATGCAATATATAAACTTAGGCCTTCATTCTGTGGACTGTGGTGTTAAGAGTAGAGGCAACATGCCAACGTAAACAATACAGTTATCCAAATAGAGTATTGTTATGGTTTATATCTAAAATGTACTCCCAACACCTCGTGTGCTCCCAAGTGAGGCTTTTGGGAATGGCTGGATCATGTGCAGTTGATAGTCTATTAGGGTTGTGATAACTAGATGAGTCCACTAATCAGTTTATCATAGTGAGTGTGGATGATGGGAAGGACCACACTGGACATATGTGATATCATCCAACAGGTTTGTAGCCAGGATGGCATAAAAGGGAAAGGAAGGCACAAAACGGAAAGGTAGGCTCGTTGCTGCTGCTTCCTGTCTGCCTTGCCAAGGACTGTTTCTCCTCTGCCGTGTTCCTCTTCCACGCCACCCTGCTTTGGAACCAAGCAACTGGGGACTTTTTTTTTTTATTTTAAAAGTATAATTAAAAAAACAAAAAGATATTAACAAACATACACAAAGTAGCATAAGAATAGTACAATCGAATCTGAGTTACAGATAGGGTAACAGGGAATCATCAATGGTTGTTGCATTACATATTGATAATTTCTAAGTGTATATTCAGGAAAATAGGTATAGACATGCAAAATTGATCAGACAATTAATCATCTACTATTCCTTACAATAAAGTGACCTAAGTCAGTAGTACAACTTCTTTTTATAGTGTGAAAGCAAAAAGAACTACATCAACTACAACAGAAAAAGGAAGAGAAAAAAAAAACCAAAAGCATTAACAAAGCTCAATAAACTTATAATCATAATTGAATTATAGACAAAGCAACAGAAAACCAACAAGAGTTTTTGCATTTCATATTGATATCTTCAAAATGTACAACTGGGGACTTAAACCTCCACAAACTGTGAGCTAAAATAAATCTTTCCTCCTTTAATTTGTGGTTATCTAGTATTGTGTGTCAGTGACAAGAGAAGTAACTAAGTCAGGTATTAAGGTTCAGATGATAAGAATCGGCCACAAAAGGGATTATTACACCTTTGCAAAGTATAGATTCCTAAGTAACCTGAAAAAAGGAGAAATAAATAAAATCTATGAAACACATGACCTACTAACAAAAATATATATACTTGGCCATACTGTGGTGACCATGAATTGTAAACCCTATCTATTTTTGTCTACCTGGCATGACCACTTTATATAAATTCCTTAAGAAAACATTCAAATTTCTCCAAAACATTATCCTAATGTAGATCATCTAAATTTCTTCATCTCCAGGTCTAATTTCTTTGTGTCCATGCTCTGTGCTACAGCCAAATCACATTGCTCCCAATCTCTGAAAATAATGTGGCAAAGCATGAAGTGCCAGGAAATTTCAGTAGGTTTTTTTTTATTATTTCAATACTTTGTATTTCTTTCTTTTATAACTGGCCCTTAGATGTATATTCCCTAGCATAGTCCTTTAACCCTCCTATACGATCTTCTATGTCCAATTGAAAAGCTGCCTGTTCCATGAAGCCTTCCTCAGTCTCTTTAACAGGGAATGAGCTCTCTTGAAGTCTTTGTCATATTATCCTTTTGATAGCTGTAATTTAATGCAATAAATACTATTTGTGAACAAGGCATAACTATGTCACCATATTTTAATTAGAATAGTACTTAAAATTTTACAAAGTTATGTGTCAACTACATGCAGAATAAGCTAATCCTTTTAAGTAACTTTATGACACAAAAGACAAGAAAATTATTTCCTATATTCTTCACTCCTGAGGAAAGATTAAATGAATTACCAAGATTACATGTCTTGACAGAAGCGGTACCAAGACTTAGATTCAGGGAATCTTCTACTACATTTTCTCTTACACATTAAGCTTCTCTTTCCCATCCTACCTGATCCCCAGAGCTCAAACCCCTCACCTGGTGCTGTGCTGTGCTGTGCTGTGCTGTGCTGTGCTGTGCTGTGCTGTGCTGTGCTGCGCTGTGCTTACACTGGCGCAAGGAGGAGGATATCCACAGTCCACTGTCCTCAAACACAAAGGCCCTGTCATTTTTATCTTTCGGTTTCCAAGTCATCATCACTGCACCTGCCTGTGACAGACGTCATCATAATCAGAACACTCTTCCTTCAGCCCAATCACTAGTGTCCAAGTAGCACAGGTACCACCAAAATGAAGCCTATTTGCCAACTTGGATACTGGAAACAGAGCAATTGTCCATCTTGGAAGAGCAGAGACTGAACCATATGCATGTACCATAGCTGACTCATACTGACTTAGTCCACTTATCTTAGTTCACTGCTCATCAAGCCACTGGATGCTCTTCCCCACTTCCATCCAGAGCAGGAAGGAGAAAAGAGGAAGAGTGTTATGGTTGATACATTGTGTCAACTTGGGGAGTCTAGTGGTTTGGCTGAGTGACTCAGGGGGAAGCCAAGGTGCTTACTTTGTATACATCCTGAGCCTGTGGAAGAGGAGGGCATGGAGATTATGTGAGTGCTACACACCCCGGGTGGGGGTAGCCGTTTACAATGTAAGGGAAGGAGAAAGAGGCTGCTTGCAGCCATTCCTCCATTTTTGCTGGTTGTTTTTGCTGTGCTCTGCTGTCATGTACATTTGCCCTCTGCCATGTACCACTCTGCCTCTGAGCCAGCCAAGTATGGACTGAAACCTCCACAAACTATAAGCTAAATAAACCTTTCCTTCCTTCATTTTGGATGTTGGGTATTTTGTCTCAGCAAAGAGAGAAAAGTAACCAAAACAAAGAGGAAGAACCCTTCTAAATTTTGTACAGTTTTATAATACTATATGACTATACTTAAGAATTTTTTCTTTATCATTACTAAGTTATAATGAGTAGTATGTCATTTTTTGCTTTTTGTTTTCTTGTTTCTGAGCTGCTAGGTGCAAGGAATAACCTAGCAAAGGGTGAAAAATGTGTGAATGGGAAAAAGCACTAACTCATGCAGATTAACATTTCTTTCCACTAAATCCTTTCCCTTGTCAAATTTTTGTCAGAATAATAAATTATTTGGGGAATTATTAAATATAGTACTGAATCAAGCAAATTATACTACAAATAATATCACAAATACTATTCAGAGAAAGAAAATAACAGATGATTAAATCCTTCAATGCAGTCTTCTTAGGATAGTGTTTTCTAATTAATTACATGATGTAGATGTTTAGGGAATTATTTTCCCCTCCAAGAAATGCTCTTTATGAACTGAAAAACTAATCAGAATGATGTCCCCCACACAAGTAGAACAAATTCTTAGTTTTCAAATGAATATTATTCATTGAAACAATAAATGTGCAGGGAGAATAATATTCAATGATGTAATTTCACATTTTGAGGACTTTTCTCACTCTTTTAAATTGTTACAGAAAAATCCAACATTCTCCATCTTTACTCTTGCATCTTAATTTTTGCATATTTATTGCTTTTTCTGATCATAGAAATAATGTACATGTCTATAAAAATTCAAGTATTTTAGAAAATATCACATGGAAAGCAAAGAATGCTGCAATAACTGAGAACTACTATTCTAAAATCTCTGATGATAGCTCAGATTTTCTCAACATACTGTGTTAACCGTCTTCCACCCTTTATTCCTCTAAGATCAGTCCAGGCCCTGTTCCTCCTTCTACACTACAATCTCCTTCCCATGGTATAGGAATCCTTCATAATTTAAATATGACCCATCTCTTTCAACCTTACAATTGTTCCCTTTTCTCCTACTCATCTAACCATATTCACTTAACAGGCCTGGTTTCTTTCCTTCTACTCAGTAGAAAATAGAGGGTTCTACTATTCAAATATAATGAACACACTTGTTATCTTAAAAATCCTCTCTCCAATTTAAATAATTTCAATGCCTCCCTCCTTAAGACATTTGTCTCGTCTGTTCAGTTGTACTTTTCTGTCCTGGTTCACTTCCTGCTTCTCCGATAATACTTCCTCGATCACCTCTGTAATTCCCTCTTCCTCTAGTTGTCCTTCATATGTTGGTGCTGTTTGGGGCCTGGCTCCTTCTTACTCTACGGGATTTGTCTCATCTAAATTATCTAATTTATCTCATGGCTTTTCTAACCATCTGATACAGACTGATAACTCCCAAGCTATTGTTGCCTTCAGCATTAGTTGTATCTTCAGGTTGTATACTCACGCATAAGCTTATAGTTTCCAAAAGCATCTCAAAACTGACACTGCCCAGAAATCATCATGGCCTTCTCCTATTCCCAACCTGAAAAACCTCATAACATATTACGTCTCAGCTGTTGATATTGTTACCCAACTAATCATCCCAGCCAGAAACCAGGCGGCAATGTATTCCTTTTTCCTCTTCTTCATTCTCTTTACAGATATAATCATTCAAGTGTACTTTGAGCTTGTGACTTTTTCCTATTTTAGACACTATACTTTCTTTTGCAACTTCTTACAACACTAGTTTTCTAGAGTCCAGCCTTAGCCCTCAGATACACTCCTCATTCTCTTTCCAATGTCATTCTTAGAAAAGTAAAATTCAATCCTATTTTTCCTGCACCAAAATAATCAGCTATTTCCCCATAGACTCTTAGTATGTCGTGAAAAAAATAACATGACTTCCCAAATCTTTCTACCACCATCTCACAATTTGTGACCCACAACACTAAACTACTTAAGATTCAATGCATACATTACACACTTTTCTTATGTATGCTATTCTTTCTTTTTCCCTGTTCATATTCATTTGCTTAATTCTTATTTATTCATTTTTAACGACAATGGAATGAAAGTTAGCGTTTAATATTTCTGAGATTCAAAGAGTACATCAGTGCTGGGTGTTTTTCATGGTAGTTTGTTAGATCACTGTACAGCAACCACCTACTGAGGCAGAGAATACTAAAAGTATGGGGAGTAGCTAAGGTGGAGATCTACCACACACTGGGGCTAGAGCAAGGTCAGCTTTGTTCCAAGAACATGAAGCACCACAGGCGAGCCATGTAAACAAGTTGTTGGGACTACAGCAAACCAGTCCGGCAGGTGTCTGGCCTTGGTGTGCCTCCCTGTTGACTGCAACACAGATAGATTTAAAAATGTTTCTATTTCAGTGTTCTCAGCAAAACCCTGAGACCTCCCACTTTCAGCCCCATCAGGCACTTCTCCTCCTTTTTACTTTGTATAAATAAAGACACAGACCATGCTGGATTGTTGCTGCCTCTCCATCGGAGAAGTCAGGTCCCACCCGGTCCCGGTTTTCCTTTTATTATGTGTCTAGTCTTTTTTCTTAATCTCCAATCACCCCCTCTCGGGACACTGCTGGCTGCACAGGTCATGGCATAAAAGAGCTTGACAAAATATTTTTTAAAGATTTTTATTGAAGACATAAGAATTATTAAGGCAGTGAAGGTTTAAAGAGCAAATAATTCAAGAAAGAAAAAAAGTACAAAGAGGTGACCTCAATTTTCACTACAAGGCACTTTCTGATGAAAGTATGAATTAGTACAACCACTTTACAAAGCTACTTGGCAGTGCCTGTTAAAGACAAACTACCCACACTTTAACATTCAAGAAATTCCACTCTTCATTATATATTAAGATACATACAGTGTGTATACTAAGATGTATACAGTGTATATACTGCCCAGCCACGTATATCACAACCCATGTAGGAAACAATGATAGCAGAATTATTCATAATATCCTAAACTGGAAATAACTGATATTTCCATTAGATAATAGAGTGGATGAATAATCGGTATTATATTTATATAGTAGAATGTCATACACCAGTGAAAATTATAAATAACTAATACATACAATAATATGAATGAAGGCTGGGGTATAGCTCAGTGGACTAAGCATCTGCCTGATAAGTGGAAGGTCCTGAGTTCAATCCCCAGCACCGCCAAAAGAAGAAAAAAAAAACATGGAAGAATAATATGAATGAATTTCTAACATGATAGTGTATGAAAAATTTCAGCCTCAAAGAGTACATCCTAACATAGTTCCACTATTGACTTATGTCACTTTATTATAAGGAAGAGTTAATGATTAGTTGTTTGATCAATCTTGTGTGTCTATATATGTTTTCCTGAGCACACACTTTGAAGTTATCAATATGTAATACAACAACCATTGTTAATTCCCTGTCACTTTGTCTATAATTCAGTTTTAATTGTACTGTTCTTGTGCTACTTTTTGTCTGTTTGTTAATGTTTTCGTTCTTTTACTTTTAAAAATAATTTTTAAAAAAGAGTACATCCTATAGTACCGCATTTACATAAAACACAAAAACAGATAAAACAAATGCACATTAGAAGTCCAGATAGTGGTTTTGTTCACAAAGAAAAGAGGACACAGTAATTGCTCCCTAACAATAGTCTAGTTCTTGATCTGAATAGTGGCTGCCTGGAGGCATTCATTTTATGATCATTTTTTCCAGCTGTATGTCTATGATTTGTACAAATTTGGCATAAACGCTGTATTTCAATAAAAATTCATTTTAAAAGGAAAACTGGATATTTACATCTAAATAGAAAACAGTATTATACACAAATGAAAAGCAAAACTGTAAAGCATATTTTAGAGAAGCAAACTCTTTGAAAATTAGATCCCTCTGCACAGATGCCTTAAAATCTATTGCCACTAAATAACTGGGGAACTACCAACCATATATAAAGTCCAGTGCACAAGTGTCAATTATTTCAAACAAAAACCACATGCAGAAATTCTACTAGACACAGTCAGAAAGCTTCTTTTGTTCATAAAATATGCTTTACCTTGCAAAGAAAGCAGAAATCAAAGGTGATTCTTAGTTGCTTTTTCCAGCTGCTGACACCTAGGAATTACTACTCAATCTCATTTGTTTTAGAGTATGGTGAATGCTTTAAACTGAAGCTGCTGGAAGGCTTTTTATGTTCTTTGCAATGGTAATTGTTTTCCTTACAAAATTCTTCACTATTTACAAGTTCCTAGGAGACCTTAAAGGGTGTGTGTGTGTGTGTGTGTGTGTGTGTGTGTGTGTGTGTGTATGCACACACACATTGACACAGTATGAGACTACATAGGTAGATATGTTTCTTTTAGAAATCTATATATTTTTCCAGTCTTCAATTTCGCAAAATTCATGTTGTCTTCAAAAATAAGAATAGGTTAACTATCAACATTGATCAGTGCATTTAAATGCTTAAAAAAATATGTCTAAATGATCTTCCTTCAGCTCACAGTCTGGCAGGATTGCAGAAGAGACACCAGCTGAAAAGGTGAAGGGTTTGCTACCCACTTCTGGGATAACTGTTGTCTCTTGTTGAAACTCCCATGTTTAATGCTCACCCATGTAGATCCTGCACAAGTTCCTTGGACAGGCATTATAGGGCAACCACAGCCAAAAACAATAAAAAGGAACTCCTATATGTGTTTTCTTTCCCACAGAGGACCTGTGTTCCTTTATAACCTCCTGCAAAAAGTCTTAATGTATTCACTAATGTTTCCAGTATGTATTCTCTCTGACCTCAAGAATTCTTATTCAACCAAGGAATTTTAAAATTGTAAAAGTCCCTCACTTTGTACCTCTGCTAAACAAGACTTGGCTTACTGCCACTAGATTTGAGTTTCCAATTTGCTAAACTACTCAGGATCACAGTTCCTTAAAAATGGAAGTTTTCTGGCTTGCTTTTGTCAATATCCTTCCAGGAACCAAAATCTTACCACGGTGAAGTGTTGCTGAAACTTTCCCTAAAGTCAATTACTGTATTTGTCTATTGACTTCTGAGTGTTTATCTGTCTATTTAAAACTGCCAATGAGTCATATTTTCCCACTACTGTTTTTTTCTATCAGGAATTCCTTCTTACTCAGCATGGTGGCACACGCCTGTAATCCCAGCACTTGGGAGGCTGAGCCAGGAAGATCGTTGCAAGTTTGAGGCCAGCCTGGGCTACAAAGTGAGCTCAAGGCCAGCCTAAACTGCATAGCAAGACCCTGTCTCAAAAAAAAAAAAATAAAGGAATTGCTTCTTATTTTTGGATAAGTAATTTGTACATTTATATCAAATGCTTCCTGACACAAATTGCCACCTTACCTGAGGAAAAAGTAATTCACCTATAGATTGTATTGTCAGCACCTGACCAAGAGTACTTCACAGGCCAGTCCCACCTTTGACCCCATGCAGATTTTTGACTAACCAAGCCAACTTGACACATGTAAGTTAATTCATTGTAATAAGTTTACACGTGTGTATTTCTATGTTATATATGTGTTTATACATATATATATATATTTTGACCCATAATACCCCATGCATGTCATGATAAAATACTTATTGTGTTATACCACAGCAAAGTATCTGTTCTGCAGCAAAAAATAATCAAAACATTGCTTGTTCTTCAGCCATCTTCTAAAGATTTCCCTAAATCACTGCAAAATACTGATTGTGTATGCTTTGCATCCCTCTCATGCTTTAGATAAAAGAGAAATTAAAATGCTCTCCCTGAATCTAAGCGTAGTTATTCATTGTATCACTGACCTCTAAATCTAAAATATTTGTCTTTCTGTCTTTCATCAAGATTATATCAAAAATATATATACAATTGGCCCTGAATCAAGGCCAGCAGTTTTCTGTAGCTGTTGGTTTCAAGCAGGAGCCTAAAGTGGTATCTTTCTATGGTCTTTTGGCCATTTCAGAACTTTAGAAATGTAATGGTCAATTCATTAGAAAGTAACAAATAACCAAATAAATTTTACGAGACAACTTCAAGATGGCGACCTAGTAGGCATCCAAGAGAGAACCTCCCAGAGGAATGCCATTCAGACAAAGGAATATAGGAATATAGCAACATGTGAAGGACAGAAAGGAAAGAGGTGGGTATCCCTGAACTGAGGAAGGATCTGAAATGGGAATTGAAGCCCTTGGAAAGACTAAACCTCTGCTGGAGGAAAGGTTCTGCCATGGCGCAGTTGGAGGGAGTGGAGGAGGAAGTCATCGCTCCAAGCACACCCACGGCCTGCGCCCTCATTGCGGCATTCGCAGCTTCAGCTTTGGAGGCCCACGCTCACGGAAGCCTCCAGACTCGGCCAGAGGAGAGCGGAGTTCCAAGAGCTGGTCCAGGGCTGGAGAGAGGAGGGCGCAGCCAGGAAAGGAGGCAGTGGTGGTCAGGAGCAGTTGTTGAACCCAGTGTGAGAATGAGAGGTTGCAACAGCCACTGGGGCAGAGTCCCCACCCTGCGGCAACCTTCCTAATCAGTGCCTGGAGAGAATCAATGCAACTGGTACACAGCCCACCACGCCCGGCTCTGCACCTGCCTCGAGGTGGTGGCCCCCTGCCTGTCTGCTGGGTGAGCGGCTACTGGTGGAGAGCAGCGGGGAACGTCTGCAGTGAGCCGTGGCGGCTCCCAGGAATCCGGCCGAGGAGCAGACGGGGGCTTCAGCACCACAATGGGAAGGAGATGCACATGGAGGTGGATTGCGTGGCTCTGTGCCCTTCTCACTCCAACATCAGGCAGGAAGCACGAGCTGGGTTGCCGGAACTCAGCTCCCACCCTGAACTCTTGAGCAAGCACCGCCTGTTCCTGGAAGCAATGGGATGAATCCACGGTCTTCAGGACTCACCCCAAACTATTAATGTGAGCACCAAGAGGGTCTCCTTACAGCTTGTACATATGAACCTTGCATGAACCCATAGCAACAAATTAGATGAAAAGTAGCAGACCGGGAGTTTGAAAAACAACAACATACTCTATATAGCAGACCCGAGAAAATCCTCCAACCCTATTCTAGAACTAATCTTTAAACTCAGTTCATACCCTAAACTAACACAGTGAGAATGGACCAGGGAGATTTCAAGCCCTTATACCAAGCATTGTAAGTTCGTCCACTGCCCAGCTGCAAGGGGTGGGGAATGGTAATACTGGAGATCAGGAGGAGGGAGGAGGAGAAGAAAGGGCCTCCAGCATCGAAGCAATGGGACAGAGCCAAATGGGTCACCGAGAGCACCCTGACGAGGGCATGTACCCCACGGCTGCTCCACTGTGGGCCCTGTGGCTGCTCTGCTGTGGGCCCTGCAGCTGCTCCGCTGTGGGGCCCACGGCTGCTCCACTGTGGGCCCCACGGCTGCTCTGCTGAGGGCCCCACTGCTGCTCTGCTGTGGGCCCCGTGGCTGCTCCTCTGTGGGCCCCATGGCTGCTCTGCTGTGGGCCCTGTGGCTGCTCCAATGAGGGCCCTGCTGCTGCTCCACTGTGGGCCCCGTGGCTGCTCTGCTGAGGGCCCCACTGCTGCTCTGCTGTGGGCCCCGTGGCTGCTCCTCTGTGGGCCCCATGGCTGCTCTGCTGTGGACCCCGTGGCTGCTCCAATGAGGGCCCCACTGCTGCTCCACTGTGGGCCCCGTGGCTGCTCCTCTGTGGGCCCCATGGCTGCTCCTCTGTGGGCCCCATGGCTGCTCCGCTGAGGGCCCCACTGCTGCTCCACTGTGGGCCCCGTGGCTGCTCCACTGAGGGCCCCACTGCTGCTCTGCTGTAGGCCCCGTGGCTGCTCCACTGAGGGCCCCACTGCTGCTCCACTGAGGGCCCTACTGCTGCTCCACTGTGGGCCCCATGGCTGCTCCGCTGAGGGCCCCACTGCTGCTCTGCTGTGGGCCCCATGGCTGCTCTGCTGAGGTCCCCATAGCTGCTCCACTGAGGGCCCCACTGCTGCTCCGCTGTGGGCCCCACGGCTGCTCCAATGAGGGCCCTGCTGAGGGTGCCCCACAGACTTGACCCACTCCCACCCATAGCACTGCAATGGGGTGGAGCTGGGCAGTCCACTGTGAACATAGGTGCTTTTCCACCTCCGACCATGGCAGTTTGTATACACCCATGTATGCTATAGTATAGTCTGAGGTAGCTATATCTCTTCCCAAGGGGAGAGTCCAGGGGTATAGATAAACCCAGGAATACAGTTATTATCACACAGAAGATGACTGGTTGAGTGGTAGGGCAATGGAGATGAGGGAGAAGAAAATTGAATGTTCAGATGGGCCATCTGTGTAACTGAGTATCATGTGAAGGTAACGTTATGTAGGACAGCATCCAGAGGTAATTCCCTTCTATGTTCTCTATAATTTGTATTTCCTCAATCATTTTTGTATTAACAGAAGTGAAGATAACTTTATATTATGCAGCATCCAGCGCTGATTCCCTATTATCTTCTCTATAATTTGGTATTTCCTTTAATGTTTGTGTGATAACTAATGTGAAGATAACATTATGTAATACAGCATCCAGTGCTAATTCCCTACTATATTCTGTATTATTTTTGTATTTTCGATATTGTTTATGGCATATGCTGGTTCGTATGTCTCCATTCTTTTGTCTTTAAAATAAAAAAATAAAAAAATAAAAATATATATATACAAGACAAAAATCTTTCTAATGTATTCCTAAAGAAGGCAACTATATTTGTAACATAAATTTCCCTTCCTTCTGTCATCTGTGATCATCATATAAATAATAATGATAGCACATAGCAGTAGTAGACATGATTTTTCTAGATGTAGCCTTTATATTTTTATAGAATTTCTGGTCTCTGGAAGTTCCCCCATCCATCTCTCCCTTTTTTTAAGAGTCACTTTAGAAGTTTCTCTCAAACAAGCCCAGAAACGTGTTCTGTTGCCATCCCGTGTGTGCCCTTTATCCATTTTCCCCACTGTTTCTTCAACAGTAGTTGTGAATCTGAAACCTTGTGAGTATGGTGTCCTAGCTCACTGCCAGAATCTGCTGTCCGTGGTGCTGATTTCTGCTCCAAGGGTACCATAACCTAATGACACAAAACACTACCTCATACCACTAATGAAAGAGATGACCTCAGACATCAGAGCCAGAATTCCAGGCACAAGACTTTTCCAGGTGCAGACATGCAAGGTCTTACGTATTCCCATTGTGCTGGAGCAGGCTTTGATTGAATCTACAATGTTATTAGTATGTCAGTGCCCCAAACATACCAAAGTTCCATATTCTCTGCATGCAACATTCTCTGCATGTTTTCCACCTTTGCATTTTTGAAACATACTTGTTTAATGGACACCAATGCAATCCTTCTCAATGCACTTGATGTGTTATCAAGTTTTTAATGATTTTTTTAATTTCTATTTTTAGTGTTCCATTTCCTGGAAGTGAATTCATGAGTATCAAGTTGACAAACAAATATCAATAGCGAAAAGTGTGTTTGATTCAAAATTAGTCCTCATGATTAAATCACCAAGCTTCCCAGTTAATTTTCCCTCTCTTGGAATGAGCTCATTCTCAAGTATTTTTCAGACTTTTTTTCAAATAGAGACTGAAAAAAATCTGCCCTTATGTATTTAATTCTAATAAGAGCAGGATTCAATCTTTAAATGGGAATCCCCCCTACACCATATATCATTAGTAACTAGTTTAGTTCCTGGGTAGTCATGAGTTCTTGATAGATTCTGACAAGTGAAGAATCCAGAACCCCAATTTTAATTAACTTATCTAAATGTGATCTTGTTATTTACATGACAGACTCCTAGGAAGATGATAAAGGGGTGAACATCAGAGAAAGTTTCTCCAGGATTTGGTGTCCATAGACTGGGATATAGCAACGCGAGCATGACAAGGAGGAAAGTGGCTGCCTGGGATCCAGAAAGGATCTGAAGCAAGAATTGAAACCCACAGGGAGAGCAAAGGAACTTCAGTGAAGGAGATGGCAGGCAGCACTTTCTTCCTGAGCCCAGACTCACTGCATTGGAGGGGTGGCTTGAACATGCAGAGGTACAGTGACTAGTGGTGATACCAGAGGCCTCCACAGAGAGACAAACTGGTGGAGTAGAGCAGTGGACTTAATGGGCTGGAGAAGTTGGTGAGTTTTTTGGATTTAAATGTTCCCCAGAAGGCCATTGGCCAGAAGCCATACTCATGAGGGGCCAGCTGAGCTTGGATCTCAGAACAACTGCTAGCTCCACCTAGCAGCCATGCATGGCTTCAGGCTGAACAGGTCTGGCTCCAGCCTCCTGCCAGAAACCAGCCTGAACTTCAGTGTAAATAAAGATGCAGCCTTGCTGGGATCATCCCCTTCCCCACTGTAAAACTATTACTGCCCTGCTGAGATTAATCAACATGGATCTAGGCTCATTCTGGCCATGTTGCCCACCAGTGACAGCAGAGACATACCCTGAAGTGGACACTTTTCTCTTCTTGTTTTTTCTTTCTCTTTTTTCTTGTTTTATTTCTGTTTTTTTTTTCTTTATTGTTTGTTCTTGTTTTTATATGAATGTGAACATAGTTTTTAGATTTTTGTTGATGTGGTTCTGTTCTGTTCTTTTTATTTCTTCCTTCTCTTCTCCTTCCAATCTTCTGCAAGAGTTTCCCAAAGTTTGTGCCACCTTCCTTTGTCCTCCAGCCTTCTAATTCCTTCCTCCTGTATTTCTCCATTTTTTCCCATAACTGCTTTTGAATTTTCTGCCCTGAGGCTAAAGTTGCCATATTGAGGCCTTATTTATTGTATATAATTTTCTGGTTCACTTTAGATTTTGTTATATAATCACAAATCTAGTTCATATAGTTAAACATGGCAAATATTTACCTCATTTTGTCATTTTCTAGGCTGTGTTTGATACTATTGGTATTTGCTGATTGTACCACTTTAGCCAAAGTGACATCATTGTTCTAACCAGTTGTTCTTCCTGGTATAGCAAGACTGAGAGTGCCTAAGGGTCACAAAGGGTACCATAGGCCAGTATCAAAGAACCAGGAGCTACCCAATAGACAACAACTTCTCATCCCCAATAAAGTGAGGGGATTGGATCTTGTAGCAGTCTTGGGACCCATAAGTTTGAGACATCTGGAAGACACTTCTGAGGGGTGCTCTGATGGTTCTAAATACAAGTAAATACAAGTAATAAAGTTATTCACTTTAGGCAATTTGTAAGCATCAGCTCAATAACTAAACTAAAAACAAAATGCAAAGACACTTAAACAAGATACAGCCCCCAGACATCCAGATCACCAAAGGCAGATCCAGGAGGCAATGAGGTGGAAAAGCCAAAAGATTCCTACTAGACTTTCTGAAGTGATAACAGCAGAAATAACAAGACAAATGAATGAAGCGCTAGAAAAAGTCAAATCAGATAAAATTTTTCAGGTAACTACGGAGACAGTGACCATAATGAAACAAATGATTAATGACTCTAGAATAGATACAGATAAAAAAATTAGAGGACTTTAGGAAATGATGGAAACCATGAAAACCAGCATAGAAAAGAAATCCACAAAAGAAGTAGCCAGGAAATTAAAAATTTCACTGAAATTCTACACAACAGAATGAGCCAATGTGGAAACAGAATCTCAGATTCAAAAGACAGGATTGCAGTTAATGGTCATAAAAAGGAAGATTTCACAAAAATAGCAAGATACCATAAGAAATAAATCCAGCAGCCTGATGATTCAAAGAAGAATAGCATGAAGATAGATCACAAATGAAAAGCAGGAGACAACATAAATGAAATAAAAACGTGTTCACAGGCAGAAATGTGTTCATCATGGCAGAAAACTTCCTTGGCAGGGAAAATTTTTTTGACATACATGTAAGTGAGGTACATAGAACTCCAATTAGCCATGATCAAAAATCACCAATAGCCAGGCATATAATAGTCAAGGTTCCAGAACTTCAACACAAGGACAGAATATTAAAAGCTATTAGAAAAACAAAAACAAAAAAAGTTATTAGAGAAAAGGAACAAATCTCCTATAAAGGAAAGCCAATCAGAATCACAGCAGACTTCCCAACACAAACTCTCAAGTGAAGGAGAGCTTGTAGTGAGTATCTAAAGCACTAAAGGAAAACAATTTCCAACCCAGATTGATGTACTGTGCAAAAATATCTTCTAAACTTGATAGAGAAATAGGATACTTCCATGAAAAAGGATGCCTGAAGAAATTCATGAACGTGAAACCACCATGCCAAAATGTTCTAAAGGACATTCTAGAAAGAGATAATAAGAATTATAACTCCATTAACCACAACAGAATGAATCCACCAGGCACAGCAAACAATTAAACACAGAGAGGAAAGAGCCAACAACAGGAAAGTAACATGATAAGAACTAGTCGATACATATCAGTTATAACCATCAATGTAAATGGTCTCAGTTCAAAAATCAAAAGACACAAACTGGCAGAATAGATCAAGAAGCAAGATCCAACAATATGTTGCATACAAGAAATACATTTAATTCAAAAAGAAGTTCATAGACTGCAAGTCAAAGAATGGAAAACAAGATTCTATGCTACAAGAACCTGGAAAAAAGTAGGAGTAGGTACTCTACTTGCAAAAAAAGTAGATTTCAAGCCAAGGCTGATTAAGAGAGAAAAAGAAAGTCAGAAAATCCTTGTAAAAGGAGCAATCCAAAGAATGAGATAACAGTCACAAATAAGGGAGCACTCAACTATATAAAATAAATGTTAATGGACATGAGAAATTGAATAAGCACTAATGGAATTGTAAAGGGGGAACTCAGTACCCCACTGTCACAAATAGACAAATCAACTAAACAAAAACTCAATAATGAAATATTAGAACTGAATCAAACTTTTGAACAAATGGACTTAGCAGATGTCTATAGAGTATCCCACCCCACAACATCAGAATACATCTTCTTCTCAGAAACGCACATGAGATGCTCTCCAAAATAAATCATGTACTAGCTCATAGCACACCCTTAAAGTAAATGCAAAGGAATTGAAATTATCCCATGCATGTTATCAGACCATAGCACAATAAAATTGGAAATCAATAACAAAAAGAAAGAACTTCATAAACATGTGGAAATTAAATAGCACCCTACTGAGCAACCAGTGAGTAATAGACTAAATTAAAGAAGTTAGACAGTTTCTACAGTTAAATGATAACGCCAATACAATATACCAGAACTTATGGGACATAATGAAATCAGTCCCATGAGGAAAACTTATAGTGGTAAATACCCATATCAGGAAACAGAGGGCTCAAATAAAAGCTTTTACACAGCAGGAGGAGACACCAAGAGTGAAGAAACAATTCAGTGTGGGAAAATTGTTTTGCCAGCTGTTCCTCAGACAAAGGACTACTATCCAGAATATATAAAGAATTCAAAAAAATCAGACCCCCAAAATTTAAAGACCCAATCAAAAATGGGCAACTGAAATTAATATATATTTCTCAGATGAAGTAGACATGGCAAATAAATGCATGAAAAAAGGTTCAACATCATTGGTCAGTCACAATATGCAAATTAACACAATGCTGAGATTCCACCTCATCCCAGAAAGGATGGCTATCGTCAAGAAATCAACCAATAACAAATGCTAGAGGGACTGTGGAGAAAAGAGAACTCTTCTCCTCTGTTGGTGAGACTGTCTACTGGTGCAACCACTGTGGAAATCAGTGTGGAGATTCCTCAACAAACTAAGACAAGATGTTCCATTTGACCCAATTATTCCCCTTCTTGGTATCTTCCTGAAAAACTTAAAAGCATCATTCTACAGAGATATATGCTTACCCATGTTTATAACAGCACAGTTTGTAATAGTTAAATCTTGGATTAATTTTTCCAACTAATAGAATAAAGGCAGTTTTCTAAAAAACAAAAACAAAAACAAAAACAAAAAAAATCTTGGAAACAGCCCAAATGCCCATCAACTGATCAATGGATAAGAAGATGTGGGTTTTCACTTTGAAGATATCAATAGTAATACAACCATTGTTAATTTCCCACCACTTTGTGTATAACTCTGTATTGTTTGTATTGTTCCTATGCTATTTTGTAAACAGATGTTTGTTTGTTAATGTTTTCTTCCTTTATTCATAAAATAAAACTAAAAAATGGTTTTTAAAACTAAAAAAAGATGTGGGATCGGTTCCGGTAAGATGGCGACCAGGTAATCAGCAGAGAAAGATCCCCCAGAGGATCACCAAAGAGACAATGAAATACAGCAACATGAGAAAGACAAGAAGGAGAAAAATGGGTGCCCTGGTGCCCCAGACCCAGGAAAGATCTGAAATGGGAATTGAAACCCTCAGAAAGAGCTAACAAGACCTCTCCAGGAGAAAAAGTTCAGAGGGCCGCCATGGCAGTCAGAGGAAGAGGAGGCGGAAAAGGAAGGAGCCACCGCTCCACACACACCCCAAGCCCACTCCCTCATTCCGGCACTCACAGAATCAGCCTCAGAGGCCTCTGCTCTAGGAAACATTCCGAATCGGCCAGAGGCGAGCAAAGTCCTGAATAGAGGGGCGGAGCGCGTGGTGACAACCTGACCCCAGCCTCCTCCACTGGCCAGCCAGCCAAGCCGCGCTCAGACCTGCTCCAGCGATGCCCCACCCTGCGCACCTCTCCCACCGCAGCTGCCCTCTCCTCACCCTCCATTTGGTCCCTCAGTGCATCCATCCACCCGGCTGCTCCGCGGCACCTCCCACTTTGGACTCGAGTCCATGCCGCGCTCGCCACTGCTGAATCTGGAGCCCCGCACCTTGGAGCCAGCCTCGGGCAGCGAGCACTACAACCCCCAGGGCCCTCATGGTCCCACCGCTGCCCCAGGGGCATGCTTCCTCGTCTGCCGCCCCCAGTGCTGGCCCTCCAAGCTCTCCCGTGCACAAACCAGAGGAGGAGTGGCAGCTGCAGATCAGCAAGAGCAGCGAGTTCAGCAATGAGCTGGAAGACCGAGGCTTGCTATAAAGCAGCACCAGGCTGAAGCATCATGAAGCCCAGAACTACAGAAAGGAGGCGCTGTGGGCGTCTTGGTTCTCCGTTATCATCACGCCGGCCCTTGCCGTGGCCAGAGGTGAGCAGAGTCCTGAGAGCTGGTCCAGAACGGGAGAGGAGAAAGCGCAGCCCAGAAAGGGAACAGCGGCGGTCAGAAGGAATGGTCGAATCCAGTGTGAGGATGGGAGGATACAAAGGCCAATGAAGCAGATTCCCCACTCTGCAGAAATCTCTCTATTCAGTGCCGTGAGGCAGGCCAGAGTCAAGGCAACCAGTGAGCAGCCCACCACACTCAGCTCTACACCTGCCTCACGGATATGGCCTTAGACCTCTCTGCTGTGTGAGCAAATACCAGCAAAGAGTA
>PVLD010011903.1:17495-63048 GCA_004027595.1 Dinomys branickii | reverse complement strand
TAAATATATGAGAAAATGTTCCACATCCTTAGTCATTCGAGAAATGCAAATAAAAACAACATCGAGATTTCATCTCACCCCAGTAAGACTGGTCAGTATGAAAAAGTCATCCAATAACAGATGCTGGCGAGGCTGTGGAGAAATAGGGACTCTATTACACTGCTGGTGGGAATGCAGACTGGTGCAACCACTGTGGAGATCCGTTTGGAGATTTCTCCGCAAACTAGGTCTAGAGGTTCCACTCAAACCAGCTATTCCTCTTCTGGGTATTTTCCCAGAAGATCTGAAAACATCATATCACTCTGACATATGTGCACCCATGTTTATAGCAGCACAATTTGTAATTGCTAAAATGTGGAAGCAACCCAAGTGCCCATCCACAGAAGACTGGATTAAAAAATTGTGGCATTTTTATATAATGGAATATTATTCAGCTATAAAGAAAGACAGTTTTGGAGACTTTGTAGGCAAGTGGACAAAACTGGAGTCCATACTCCTAAGTGAAATAAATCAGCGATACATGTGCAGGCAACGTATTGTATCACTGGTGTAAGAACCCGAGGGTGGGAATACAAACTAAGAGACATGAAGGAAATCTTTTCTAAAACAAAGAACAGATGGGATGAAGGAAAGTAGAAAAGAAAAAGACAAAAATGTATGTAGGTATATATGAATATACATATATGCAGGAGGGCTAATATGGTTGTACTATTGTATTATATCACTTAATGCTAAGCAATAATTGATGACGGGTTATTTGATCAATCTTGTATGTCTGTATGTGTTATCCTGAACACACACTTCGAAGATATCAATATGTAAAGCAGGAACTATTGGTGTTTTTTTTTGTTGTTGTTGTTGTTTTTGCTGTTGTTGATGTCTTCCTGTTTTGTTTTTTTTCTTTGGATTTTTGGTTTTTGTGTTTTTTCTGTTATTGAGAGGATTAATTGTCTGACTAGATTTGCATGTCTGGATATGGGCTTATATATTTACACTTCGAAGATATCAATGGATAAAGCAATAACCACTGTTGAGATCATATCACCTTGTCTATAGATTAGTTGTGATTGTACTAGTTTTTATGCTAATTGGTGTCTGTTTGTCAATATGTTTTTGTACTTGTATTTTTTTTAAATTAAAAAAAAGAACAGAAGAAAAATCCTTTTCATAATTTTCAATCAACTGAGAGCAATATGAAAAAGGATGTTCACACAGAACAATAAATTAATGATGAATTTATCAAATGCTTATGCTTCAGCTATGGATATGATTAACAAATGCTATTCCTTTATTCTCTTTAATAAATGAATTCCAAGAACTGAAGCAATTACAGTATATTTTCTTTTAAGATCTTTAACTTTTAGAAGTAGAGGGGCCATATCATTTTGTGGCAAGAACAGCAAATAAATTTCTTCCCAAGGAAATTACGAAGGGTCACTTGCTCCAATGGCATTACTCTAAAATGGTCAGGGCTGGGATGTAGCTCAGTGGAATAAGCACCTGCCTGGCAAGTGCAAGGTCCTGAATTTGAACTCCGGTACTGACAAAAAAAAAAAAAAAGTGATCAACCTAGGTGAAAACTGTTACCAATGGAGACCCAGGGGGATAATTATTATTAGAATTTAATTAGTAGAATTTAATTTAATTTATATTGCTTGCCACTAAGTATCTCATTTTAATATCTTCAGTATTCAATGATGAAACTTTATCTTTTGGGAACTTTCTTGGCCCCACTCTTTTTCATGACTTTGCTTTTGATCTTTTTTTCCCTCTAGATTTGTTGTCCTCCAAAGATGATGGGATTTAACAAAATATTTCCTCTTACAAATGGTAAATATTCTTCTAGATTACATAGAAAACTTCTGATGTTAAGAATAAAATACTGAGGGGCTGGGGATATAGTTCAGTGGAATAAGTGCTTGCCTAGCAAGCGCAGGGTCCTGAGTTCGATCCCCAGTACCGCAAAAAAAAAAAAAAAAAAAAAAAAAAAAAGAATAAAATACTGGGCTTTCATCATCCTTATCAACTGCTGGAAGATCTGGCAGGATTTAACTCAGAACTGTCTGACTACCTGGAATCTCTGCAGTAGTTACTTGTGGATTACACTGCTACTTTAAAACATGGTTAAAATAGGTGATGGTGTTTTTAAACTGGTGTTACTGAAGTATAGAATGACTGAATGGCTTTGAGTTCATATTTATATTACAAAAATCATATTTTTGTTCTTATTTAAGACTTCTGCTTATTTCATTATCTAATTAGTATTTTCATGTGGAAATTCTTTTTTAATCAACAAAAAGAAGTAAAATGATTTTAGTTTGGAAATTATATTCCAACGACAAATATATAGCTTTTATTTAACATTACTGTTTTTCATTAACTGACAAAACCGATCTACCATGCTTTATACACTTAAATAAAAGACAGACAGTGGGGAAAAAAAGAAAGAAGTAAAAGAAAAAAAGAAGAAAGAAAAATCTGAGTTCTATTCCTTTTCTTTGGGAAGTAGCATTCTTAGGTATAGCACTGAAGCCATAGCCCTGCCCCCA
The DNA here is from genome assembly GCA_004027595.1 of Dinomys branickii. Taxonomy (NCBI): domain Eukaryota; kingdom Metazoa; phylum Chordata; class Mammalia; order Rodentia; family Dinomyidae; genus Dinomys; species Dinomys branickii. Next base: position 60,499 of record PVLD010011903.1, on the reverse strand, counting down.
CACAAATTCTATCTCCCTTTCTGCACATCTTAAATGCAAAGGGGGAAAAAGGATTACAGGAAAGGAAACTAAATCACAAAAAGGAACATCTCACTAATGTAGCCCACAACGTTGAGACATTCCATTCCATCTAGTTAACACACATTTATTGAGCACATACTTGTTCAGGAATCCTGGTAGTGCTACTAAAAAAGGTTGTGTCAAAAATGCAAATAAGAGAAGTAAAAAAGAGAGGGATTTACAAACACTTATGTTTCCTTAACCTGTAAAATTTGTTGTAAAAGAAGTTCAAAGAACAATCTGTTTGGGAGATAAGCAGGAAAGATTAATGTAAATCAAGTTTAATATAAATGGTTCAACTAGTAGGCTTTAATTGTCAGTAGGAATACTGTATCTCAACTTAACAAGCTCCACAAATAATTCTGTAAAAGACAATATAAAAATTACTTACTTTTAGGTGTTGCATCCTCCATTTACTCAAGTAGTCCAGTGAGGTAGTTTTTCACACCTTCGTCCTTTGGTTAAGGAAAGCCTTACCCTTGAGTTTCAGGATTTTTAGCCTTGCACTGTCACACAAGCTGCCCTACTATATGCACAATGTTTCTTTTCCAGCTCCTTCTGTCTACAATCATATGTAGATCTTCCCTTCAAACCTACTTCCTTCAAAAGGCCTTCTACATTGCCTCTGCCCAGGTTCCTGACTGCCAGTGAGCATTTGGAAATGATGCTATTGGGGTTGGAGGCATAGCTTAGTGGCATAAGAGCCTGCCTGGAGAGTGCAAGGTCCTGAGTTCCATTCCCAGTACCCCCCCAAAACAAATAAAAAACAAAGAAATGATCCTATAACACCACTGCTCTTTGTAGCACTCTTTAAAATTATAATGAAATACATTGGTGTCATTATTTAATATCTTTACTACTCATTATAAGCCTACATGTCCATCGTTTATTCCCTCTACTTAGCTCTGTCTCTGTGTATGATAGTTGATTAATAATGCTTGTTGAATGACTTACTCCTTTGAAGTGTACTGATCCATACGTACCTGCTCGCTGAGAAACTGCTGTGGAGATCAAGCTATTTGTAGCTTTATTCTTGTATTTTGACCTATTTTCAATTTTGGCTTTTTCCAGGACATCCTCCTATTTTAACCAGCTTTCCAGTGGACTTGATATGATTGATCTTGCAGGGGAATGGTTGACAGCTGTTGCAAATACAAACATGCCTCATGCATCTAAGGGATGTGAGGATGTTAGATACAAGTCAGCTGCTGTTAAGATGTACATTGGGGGCTGGCATTTTGCTGGGAGAAATGCAAAGAAGCTGCCCTGTATTCTCTGTGTGACACACAGGTTTATCTAGTTCCCTTCTATTCTTTCTCTGAAAACATTCACAACCTCAATTCTCTTAGCGGTAAAACTCAGTGAACTATCTAGAGCCACTAGTATGCAGACCAGAAGCTACGTTCCACAATAGGATATTCAATTCAACACTACATTAAATAACATACAGCAATTGATTTTTGAGTGTTGCCTTTGTGTTCAGCTATACTACTAAATGTGGTTATTAAGTCTAGAAGTCTGGTGCTGGAGTTTTGAGTGTCTTGTATATAGATTATCATATCACCTGCGAATAATGATAATTTCACTTCTCCCTTTCCTATCATTATTCCTTTTATTTCTCTCTCTTGCCTAATTTTTCTGGGTAGTGTTTCCAGAACTATATTGAAAAGGAATGGTGAAAGTGGACATCCTTGTCTTGTTCCTGATTTTAAAGTGAAAACGTTCATCTTTGTCCATTTAATATGATGTTGGCTGTTTGCCATAGATGACTTTTATTAGAGTGAGGTAAAGACCATCTATTCTGATTTTCTGTAGGTTTTCTTTTATCATGAATGAGTGTTAAACATTACTGAAATCTTTTTTTTTTTTTTTGCATCTATTAAGATGATCATGTGATTTTTGTCTTTGGCTCTGTTTATTTGGTGCATTACATTTATTGATTTATATATGTTGAATCATTTCTGCATCCCAGAGATGAATGCCACTTGATCACGGTCTATAGTATTCTTGATGATTTGCTGCGTTCTGTTTGCTAGCATTTTACTGAGGATTTTTACATCTATGTTTATCAGGGAGATTGTCCTATGGTTCTCTTTTTTGGTTGGTTTCTTTTCCACTCTTCGTGGGAGTGTAGACTGATACAAGTGCTGTGGAAATCACTGTGGAGATTCCTCAAAAAACTAGGATTAGAGGTCCCATTTGACCCAGCTATTCTCCTTCTGGGTATTTTTTCCAGAAGAATTGAACACATCCCAAGGTGCCATGTGTGCATCATTTTTATAGCAGCACAATTTGGTGTAGCTAAATCTCACAAACAGCCCGAATGTCCATCAACTGAGGAGTGGATAAAAAAGATAGGTGTGGTATTTTTACACAATGGAGTGTTACTCAGCTGAAGAAAGATAAACTCAAGACCTGTACAGGTAAATGGATGCAACCGGAGACCATACTCATCAGAGAAATAAGTCAGACCTGCATGTGTAAATATCATAGTCTTCCTAGTGTAAGAAACTGAAAGAGTAAAGAAAATCCAAAAAGTACAATCAATTTTGTGAAAGGCAAAGGAACCTGCTCAAAAGGAAAGAACAACTTGGATGAAGGGAAGGAGTAAAGAAAGAAAGGAAGGAAAATATGTATATATACAAGGTAACTAAGGTAATTGTACTACTGGTTTCTGTTGGTTTATTGAAAGGAACAGTTAATGCTTAATTTTTGCTTAATCTTTGATGAATTTTGCATGCTTACATCTGGTAATCTGAACCTGACTTTGAAATAACAATATGCAATATAACAACCATTGTTGATTTCCTATCATCTTGTTTTGAAATTCTGTATCGTTTTTAATGTTTTTTAAAAATTTTTATTCTCTTTAAAGTAAAAAAAAATTAAAAACATACAGCAAAGGAGCCTAAGACACAAATGTGCAAATAAGAAGTTGCCTGGCCATAACTTAGAAGCCTGATTTTTATGGATGACAAAGAAAGTAAACTTTTGAGGAAAACTTATATTCAATTCCAATGTAATTCCTTTAAAATATTGACCTTTGCCAACAAAATATTCTGGCCATAAGGAAATTAGATATACTGCTGCAGTGTTTTGAAGTAAAGTTAATTTTAGAGTATCTTTCAAGTTTAAAAGGGATAAGCAAATGATTAGATACACAATTGAGAAGAACACTATGTCAGATAGTAATATAATTTAACTACCAATTGAAAGAAATAGTTGGTAGAAATTTAAACTTTAAAACTAACAGGTAAACATATGTAAGAAGAGATTGCCTTGCCAGCGGAAAAACTGAAGTTTATTTTAACTGTTTAGTTATCACTTAGCTTTTAATGATGCATAATTCACAGTGGTAAGTAGCATTTTATAAATATAAAATGCAAATAAAAAAGACCTACATGGCTTATTGCTGCTTTTAACTTTATTGCTTGATCATGATCTCTTATTAACATTGCAAAAAACTGCACTTTATTTAAAAAGTGATTTATTTTGAGACAACCTGATGTATTTTATGTGCCATACAAATTATTAAATAAAATTAATATGTAAAAATAACGTTCTATTGTCTGCAAGTCCATCAGTTGAGGTAATTTGTATCAATGTGAAAAATATATATTCTTGGGTTTAGATGGAGGAATAATGACAAGAATTAATTAAAGTTGCAGAGATGAAGAATTTAAGGATGATTTTTCACCTTCAAAGTGTCCTTGCTTGTTGATGAATTAATATCTTTTTTAACAGGATGAGTGAGATAGTGAAAAATCGTGAGAGAAGGAATTAAAGAAAAGCAACTTCAGTTCTTGATTCTAACACTCTACATGCTATGAAGTCTAGTGAATCATTTTGTTTAAAAAAAATACCTACTATGTACTTAAAGTAGTGTAATGTGAGTGGAAACTGACTTGACATGGCACCCTGTGGCAGAAGCAAGACTTGAAAGTGTGTAAGGGTTGCTTCTCACTTTATTTCTGTTAGAGTTAAAAATCTTGCTGTATTTCCCCTCAATACTGGAGATTTAACCCCAGGGTTTGCTCATGCTAGGCAAGAGTGCTACCATTGAGCTATATCCTCAGCCCCTTAAAAAACTTATTTTGACCAGGCTGGCCTCAAATTCGTATTCTCCAGCTTCATCCTCCAGATTAGCTGGGGTCACAGGCATGCACCACATGACAAGTTAAAAAATCTTAATACTCAGTGGGTTTTGTTTGGCATGGATCTCTGACCAGAACTAAAGACAACAGCTTGTGTGTTACTGTGCTTTCAGAATCTGTGCTCCTGGGGAGCAGGGTTGGTAGAAAATGAGGTCAGGGAGGAGCGAAAGGTAATATGAGAGGGTGTCACAGTTTGGATTGCTACTTGGAATAAGCACAAGTGGATGCTTGACCCCCTGTGAGGCAGTGGCTCCCTAAATGACTGCTCTCTGGAAGCGCATCTGTAGGAAAGAAAGGGAATGAATTTATTCTCAACCCCCTTGTCTACTGCTGAGGGACTGTATGATGCAGTATTTACTTATCTAGATACAATGCTAGGGCATTCTTGGAACTCCCAGCAGATTCCTCAGTTTGTCAGGCCTTGAATGAAAGGATAAATTTGAGAGGGAGGTCAGTGACTATAGGCAGCTGGAGGCAAACTTTTGTTGGGTCATGGCTGTTTGTAATGCCTGGGCTTAAATAATGTCCAAAGCTGAGAGCTTCCACAGCAGCATGTCTTACATAGTTTTCCATTTCCCACTTGCTCCTGTGGCAAGAGAAGCCATAGTGTACTCATTTGGCAAAAATCCTGAGTGCAGTACACATGGTACTGCAGTCCTCACGTTGTGTACTAGATCTTTTGATTTGTTCTACCTGCGTATCTTCTACTTTGTCTCTTAAGAGTAACTGAACCCACTATTTAATGATGTAGAACCTATATTGCATTTTATTGTTTATTGCACATAGTATGCGCAGAGAAGAGCTTTACAGTCCCCTTTTTCTCCCCAGCTTCTTCTTTCTGAGGGGTAACTTCAGTCTCATGGAATGACTTTAAGGAGATTCTCCATTTATTACCTCTCAACTGTCTTCCACAGGCCCTGTGTTCTTGTCGTGTATCATCTTGTGGCATCACATCTGTTTTTACTGGAAAACATAATACTTCTTAGCGCTTGGTAGTATGTTTTCTAAAAGCACAATCTTAAAGAAGAGAGTAGTTATCAAGAAATTTCTTTATTTGGGTTTCTTTTTCTTGAGTCAGGGTCTCAGTATGGCCTTGAACTTGTGGCAATCCTCCTGCCTTAGCATTCCAAGTGCTGGGATTACGGGCATGCACCACCATGCCCAGAAGTAAATTTTTGAAAAAGGCACTTTGTACCTCTTTCATGTGCTACAAACTATCATCTATGGCTCTAGATTTTAGTGTTTCTAATTTGTTTGCTAGAATACATATATTCTCTCTATATATATTGGAATATATATTTTAATATGTATATACTATAAAACCATATATAAATAATGATAACTGGCTATTATCTCTTCCTAACAGTACTGATTATATGCCGAGGGAAAGAGAGTAAATTTAAAAATTCCTTTTGGTGAGAAAGATATTTCCATCTACTCACAAACAACATACTATTTGTAGAAAAAATATCCTCTAGGTAGGTAAATTTTGATTTTGAGTGCATAAAATTTAACCATTTCTAACCTACTATAGAGGAAAATAGTGTACACTCTTGTGCGGTACATAATTTTACTAATCCTTTTTCATATAATGTAATTCACTGTTAAATTTTAAAATATGTATAATGGATTTACATATGAAATAATTCCAGTATTTACTATCATGGAGATAATTCTTCTCAAGAAAATGCATGAAATTATTGGCTGGGGAGAAATAGAAGCAGATAGAATACTTTCACCTGGTAAGAAAAATCAAGTGATCATTTCTACATACTAAATGGACTATTTATTAGGCAATGTAGTTTTTAAAACAACATCAGCGATTTAGCACCACTTTAGTTTCTGATAACTCTAAAGCAGTTATGATTTCAAATAATACTTTTGGTTATTGGAATTAGATTAAGTCTCTATTTCTCTTTCCTAGGTGGGAGTACATCAAGCCTGTATGATATACCCGTAGCTCATTATAAGCAACATCAAAAGGGAAAAAAAAAGGCATGACTCTACTTCCCTGCATTGCACTATTTGTTTCTGAATAAGTAAATATCAAAATTACGTGTTCCACATTTAGAAAGTCTTTCAATTTAACCTGATAAAATAATGACTAACAATATTAGCTTCAGCTTTATATTAAATATGTTTGGGCAATCTCTGAGTTTAGATTTATATATTGATATTGTAAAAGGAAAAAGTTTCTCAGTAAATACTGACTTCATAATTAAGCAATTCAAACAATTCAGGACTAAATTTAATTTTGATATATGAAAAACTATCAATGAAAATGTGATTATAAATAATATAAAACAAATCTTTACCAAGCAAAAGTAAACTACCTAGATTTCAAAGATTTAATAATTCTCTTTAATGTTGAAAAAAGACAAGACAAATGTAATGAATGTTTTACTTTCTAGGTAGAGCCAATGGAAATACTTGAAAATAAAATTTTACTGTTTAATATAAACTTTTTTTTTTTTTTTTGGCGGTACTGGGGATCAAACTCAGGACCCTGCGCTTGCTAGGCAGGCGCTTATTCCACTGAGCTATATCCCCAGCCTAATTTTACTGTTTAGATAAAGTCCTCAACCATATGTCTCTGATGCTATGCTGACAATACCCCTGCTAAAATACTCTTTAGTTTTCATGTTCTATTTTTGTGTATATTGTCAAAACATTTATAAAAACAATTTATGTCTTGAATAAATCTGATCACTATTTTTTCTAACAGAGGAAAATTTATTGTATTTGAATGTAATAGCAGAGCCACTAGAATGCTACTTGAAAATATTCAGAAACAAGATTTCTTTGAAATACTCATTTTTAAAAACTGTCTTTCTAAAAAAAACTGTCTTTCTATTACCAAACACAAATTGGCAATATTTATTTGCATATTACCAAGTTGGAGGTTAGTGGTACATATCTGATGTAATTTACTATGAAAGTTAGCATGATATGCTCATTTACAATTATGATTTCTAGCATTTGATATAAATAATTTAGAATATAGTGAGTGAAAAGCTTAAATTCTATAATGTAGTTTTTGTTAAAAAATCATTTTCTATTTAAGCTATATATTCTCCATTGAAAAGAAAATATGGCTAAATTTCTCATTTCTATATTTTTCTCTCATATATCTGGTCTTTTCCTGGCATTTAAAGATATCCAAGGCCTAGTTTACTTTTTTGAGTTGCTGTTACTCCTCTATTACTGGTAATATTTATGTAAGGCAGGATGATCTAAAGAAAATGTAGGTAACTAGGAGGTGAAAAGTCAAAACTGGTGTCATAATGAAAATTAAGATTTGCAAGCACAGGAAGAATCAGTACATATCTTCAAGTCTTCTTTTTTTTTTTTTTTTTTTTTTTTGCGATACTGGGGATCGAACTCAGGACCCTGCGCTTGCTAGGCAAGCGCTTATTCCACTGAGCTATATCCCCAGCCCTTCAAGTCTTCTTAAAAGCATGTAACACAAGAGTTAGATCTGTCTGCAGCATGAGAAGACTTACTTGGAGGGTGATATCATCAATTTATAGAGGACATGACTTCTTGTGTGTGCCAATATTTAATCTTGTGCTGCATGTGAAATGTTGCAGTCTGTGATAGTGCCTTTCAGAAATTGATGTTAAGAACTTCAACTCAGCAAATGTCATAACCAGGGCCTGAAAACATGCCCTAAGTTAGGTAGTATGCATTTATACATGGTTATATGCATAAACTCATTCAAACTGCGCTTATATACTACCAAATGCACTAGTGTATAAATGATTGTTTAATGTACAAGAAATAGTGCCTTTAGGTATGACACTTTTGGTATTGGAATTGATAACATAATTGAAGTCAAATGTGATGAAAGGTATGTTTCTTAATATAGTCTCAAAAATTTTATCATTATGCTTCATAGATTGGATTTCCACTTGTTATTGCTGCAATTTTTAGTAAAAATACCCTTGCAGATTAGCTTCATTTAAATTTTAACAGGAAGTAATTATGAAAGAAGTACCAAATTAATATATCTTATTGTTAAAATTTATTTACTGAGGGCTGGGGATATAGCTCAGTGGAATAAGCGCTTGCCTAGCAAGCGCAGGGTCCTGAGTTTGATCCCCAGTACCGAAAAAAAAAAAAATTATTTACTGAATATGATCTTATAAATAGGATCATCACATATCTGTTCTCTATTTATTCTTTAATAAATATTAAATATTAAAGTATTTCATTGTATAAATGTAAACATAATTCAAGGCATTATTAGGTAAATATATTTGACTGTATGAGCATCCCTTACACGATTTCTTAGTGTTGTATCATTGACTCAGATAACTCTCCATTTTGAATTGGGTAAAGATTTTCCAGTTTTGTTTTAAATATTTTTGAGTTAATTACGACTTTTACCTATAATATGAAGCCTACATATTATCAATATTTATAGGTTTGAAAAATATAATAGGCATAAAAGATGTTTACTGTTGTTTAAAACAATGTGCATCTTGAAATATACTAACCAGCCAGTTGTATACTATTTGGAATTGCCTATTCATGTATTTTTTTCCACTTTTTATTAGTAGCTTATTATTTCTTAGTGGCTTGTAAAAAATCTATATATTTAGAAATTTTGAAATGTGAAATATATGTATATCTAAGGTCTTGGTTATATATTTTTGTTTATTATTCAATGCTTTATCTCAAGTTCTTTGTTACCTTTATATATTTCCTGTATATTTTCTAACAATTTAAGTCTTTTTCCAATTTTACATATTTACTCCAACTTTGTCAGAAGAGCAAGCCCCTTCTATATGACTGTCTTTGTAGCTTTAAGAACATTGTTTTCTTTCTCTTCCAATCACAAGCAATTCGAAGGATTTGGAAATAATTATAAAATGCCTATGTTTCTATTATGAATTGCCTTAATTAGCACTCTGAGGTGACTCCTTGAGTTCTCAGTTTCTGCTCATGTCTGGTTGTGAGAGAATCCTACCTTGTCCCGTTGCAGGCCCTGCTTGGCTCCTCAGACAGAACTCTCAACTCTGCTTTAGCTTGGTAGTCAGCTTGGACACTTGGTAGTCAAATCCCTCTGTAAGCGGTAGCTGCCACATGCTCAGCCTGCAAATGAAGAATCTAATCCTTTCTTATCAATGATGCATGACTATGACCTAGAAATTATATTTTAGCATTTTTTTCTTTGAGAAGCTTTTGAATTTGTTTTCACTCTTTCCTAATAAGTTTGTTTCCCACTTTCATTTCAAATACATTTTTTTGTGTGTCTAGGGTTCAAATACAGATTTTTTTTGTCTCCCCAGATTCCTGAATCCATTTATTCTAACATCTATATATTAAATATGTTATTCCTTTTTTAGGATCTTCTGGAAGTTGGCAGCCAGATGCAAGCTGGATAGCTTTTCCAGCCAGATAAATGCTACAATGTTGACTATGACACTGGGGACAATTCTGTTCAGCATGGCCAACAGGTTGATATCTTCAAGCTATCGCTGATGTGGGAAGCAAATGTTGAGATTTGGCATCTTGGAATAGAAAACAATGAAGTGAAACTATTTAAGTGTTTGAAAGGAAGTACCAAAAACTGTTAAAGTTTAGGGTTATAAAGGGATGATTTAACTAATACACTTAACTAATGAATGTGAGAATTTTTACTATGCTTTAGAAATTTTGACATTTTAGATCACATGGTAGTAGAGAACATCTAGGTATTATGGGTGCTCCTAAAACTAGAACTCAGAATTGTCAAGAGCCACACAGATAAGTATATGAAATACACAGGTTGTAAGAAAAGGAGATAACAAACTGTAGACTACAGAGCCAACCTGATTAATCCCCATTTAAATTAGGGTGAAATAATGCTGCAGCCATATTAATGAAGCATGACACCATTCATAAAAAAATCGTTAAGTACTGTTTAGCCAGGCAGGTAACTGGGTACTGGGAATGCAATTAACCAAAAAGGATAAATTTCTTTTTCTCATGGAAGTTAAAATTGGAGAGTCTAGAGGGCTTCAGGGCCATAGACAATAATCAGAGTGAGTTTGAAACAGCTGGAAAACCAAAAGTTAAATGAGTTTGAAGGAGACTGAGTGATGAAACTCATGCATTATATAAAGTACTAGAAGAGGCACTCTCTGTGGAGAGTATATTTGTATAAGGAAATAAAGTAACAAAAGAAGAAGCCATAAAATTACCAGCAGAGAGTGCTTTCCTGGAAGATGGTGTAGTGACCACAAAAGCCTGGAGGTAGCACAAGGCTTGGTGAATTGAAGGAATAAAGAAGAGACCTTTACAGCTGGTGAGATGTGAGTTATGGCACATTGTTAGAGAAGAAATCAGAGACGGTCCAAATTATGTGATTGAGACATTGTCAGCCAAGGCAAAGAAATCAGTTTGGATGTTGTTCTGGTTGTTATGAAAGCTCCCCTGAGTAGAGCCAAGGGTGAAGAACATTGCAATACTGAGGACTTTAGCCAAATACGAATAGAATCGACATATTCTGAGACTGGGGAGACACTGGGAAGAGGAAGATGTGTGAAGAAACTTGCAGTGTTCAGCTTTGGACATTTGTACTGACGTGTTTATTAATCAAAAGGGGAGATCTGGATAGACTAATGAATATATGAGCCTTAGGTGCAGAAATAAAACTAATCTGAAAACCCTGGTGAGAGGGTGATCAACCTATGCGTAACTCTTAGAGCTATGAGACAAGCAGATGTCACCAACGGAGTTAAAGTGAACAGAGACAGACTGGTTAACTTTTGCACCTTGGTTTTCCACTCAAGAAGGGTCCATTAAGAGGGAGTGAGATCAACTGTGTAAAACACTAAATTGCATGACTGGTGTGTAGCAGAAGCTTGACATTTGCTCCATTTTATTATACTATGTTGGCAAGCATGCCAAGGGCCTTGTCATCCTTCTCCTACTCCTCACATCACTATATATAACTTTAAAATTTGGTCCACATATTTAGAAAGATGGAAAATTCATATAAAGATATTTAGATAGTATTTATAGAATTAGGCAACTGAAGTTTAGCGAACCTTAGTAACTTGACTTAACCGAAGAGTGCATGGATGGAATTCAAGTTGAGAAGAAAAACAAATTTGTGGTAATATATACTTTTAGTAACATAATAATCAACTACATATTTATTTAAATGAGCATATTACAGCAAATTTAAGCTGTGGAAATTCTCTCATGAAATTTAAAATAACGCACTTGGATTGAACTTTGATTTGATTTGTTTTAAAATGACAGGGAACGTGCAGCTCTGAAGTACAGATCAACAGATATATGGAACTTGCAAATTACTTCTATAAGATTTTAAAGAAAAAAGATAATTTTAAGCTTGTGCTGGATTCTGAGATAATCTTTTAGGGTTTTTTCAGAGGTTTCATGGGTCTTTATTACTTAAATGGTTATTCTTACTGAAATCTATTACCTATTTCATACATTGAGAAAATATTTCAGCAATCCTCAAAATTATGATAAATATTTCATTTTACTTGAGTTCAAATCATGTTTTAAAACTTTCTCATTTATGCTTAATTAAGGCTTTCAAGTTAAAGGTCCAAAAACCTGCATTGATGAATGTATTCAATTTTAAAAATTTAAGCAGAAGTGATTTTTACTGTTTTCCTGATTTTTCTGGCACTAAATAAAGGAAAATTCCATATTTCTTAGCCATTTTACTGTACATGAGAATATGTGGTTGGGTTTTGAATAGGAAAGGATAAAAAAGCTAGGCTTTAAATTATATGATAAGTTTTTATTGTTAAGGCAGGAAATAGGTAGAATGACAAACACAAGATTTTTGTTGGCATTATGTCCTTCCCCCTCTTCAATGGTCCAGTTGGCCTGGTACTGACGTATATTAACCTATGCTAATAAGAGTAACTAGTGGGAAACAAAGGTGTTTTGTTTATGTCCTAATTGTATCCTTGACTATGTTGTTATCTTCACCTTTGTGTGTTGCCCCCTTTTTAAGTGGAAACTAGAAGTGGTTTATTTGTGTTTTTAATACCACATATCTGGTAGTTTATTTTCCTCTTTGAATCAGTTTTGATAGTTTCTCTTCTGCTCCTTACTCAGCCACCCAAGTCAGAAACCCCGAGTTCACCTGGAAAGGCTCGCGCCTCCTGAAGATTGCAGAAACTCAATCACTTCCATTCATATTGACAGCTGTTGCTTCAGTGGAGTTCCCTGTACCGCTCCCGAACAACATTCTACTTGCATCTCCCCAGTCACATGCTTCTCTAACCCATTCTCCATTCTTCCATTCAAGTGAGCTTCCTCGCGTACAAAATCTGCATTGGCATTATTTGTATAAGATCCTTGAAGTAATTGTCATGGAATAGAGAAAATGGAGACGCTTGGACTTTCTAGACAAGGAGGAAGAAACGCTACATAGATAGGATATTCACCAAGGGTTATGTTAGGAGAGGTTATGTAGAGGAAAAAGAAGAGACTGTGTCTAACCAGTTACTTTGAGGACAGTGGTTATTTCTTTTATCTCTGTGTCAAATGCCTGACATGTATTAAATACTCAAAAATATTTTTAAATAAATATTACATAACATTAAACTATTTGTGAAAAATTAAACCATTAAAAAATTACATGAGAGTCTAAACATACTTGTAAAACGTCTGTCTTTGACTTAGCCCTTTGCTGACCAATGTCTGCTTCTGGTATTTTCCACCAAGATCTGAACATCTCCCAAAAGGTTTTTAAAAGAGATCAAAAATTCCACATGGTAAGTGGGCTTTTTTTTTTCTTTTGTAGTATTTTAATTTTAACATTGTTTTTAAAATAAAGGATCTGTTTTGTTTGGTTCATCAGTAGATGGCAAAGCTATGTGGACCCAAGCCACAGTTTAATAAGTAAATGGCAGATAGAAATCCCAACTCATCAGGCATTTTGCAGATCTATCCGGATCAATCCTGTGATTATTTAAACATTCCAATGCTTTGTGTTCCTAAAATGCAATCAGCTCTCTCTTTCTCTTTGATTTACTCATTCATTAGTTAATATTTGATGAGTTTTCCAGTAAGACTTAGTAGTATAAAATGAGAAAGAAAGAATTCCTGGCCTAAGGTGGCTGGAAGCCTTGGTGGGTGAGAAACGAATGTAAATAGCTGTAATTCCTTAGAAAACTGTTATCAAATTTAAATATTTATCATAAGATCCTCTGAGCAAGAATCTGAAAATCATTTTATTAGAAATAAAATAGTAGAAAACCATCAAATTAATATCATAACATGGAGATACTTAATCTTTATCTTAATAATTGAGAACATCATGATCCTTATGTTATTATTCACATATTTAACGAAAGCTTTTGCCCATCTAAGCTTATATCACGTATTCTTTCCATCATATGTATTGCCACTATTTTTCAAGTTACACTGCTTTAACAGCCACTTATTTAAGGTGATTTGGGGTGCCCTGAGGGACACATATATGGAACACATACATGTGATATTTGTGTTAAAGGGAATCAAGTTTTTATATCATCAGAAAGTTTCACTGGGCTTGTAAATCAGAAGATGAAAGATAAATTTTTTATTTTCCTTTCTGGAATGCCCTTTATGTGTTGAGGCACTTAATTTTTTAGAAACCATATCTAGTGTGACTTTCCATTAGAATAATTATCCTCACCTGAGAGTCATGAGAGGTGTATTTCTTCTCACTTAGATGGCTTCTCAAAGTACACACAATCACTTACCCAGAGCGCTGTCCCTTCAGGGTTCTGCACATGCTCCTGGGCAGTGGGCATGGGGAGACTATAAATAATTTTTTAACTATTTCAGACAGTAACTGATATCTATTACATACGTGTCTCTGTACTTTTGATTCTCCACTATCATGATATTTATGAGAAAGTTAAGTAACAGATGATATATGTAGCATTTTAAAGGTAAATTGTGTGTAGAAGCAGACGGAGAATAGGATCATGCTGAGTATATATAGTAGCCTCTCCTTCCCCTGGCTTTCCAGGAGTTAATGTCACTCTGTGCTATAATCCTGACTCCCCAAATGTACTATGTGCCAGTGCCATACACACTGGCACTGGAGCTAAGCAAGACAATTAGAGCTTATCTCCATGAAATTTACAGAGGCTGTTTCACTGCGAAACAATGACCTTGTGGAAAGGCTCAAAATATATAATCATGGTTGAAAACTACAAGTCATAATACTGAAACATACTATTTTTCCATGCCCTATTTCATTTTAGCTCCTTCCCAGTTTCTATTTGACTTGCCATGTAAATACCAGGAAGTGACATATATTTTTCTTTAATGAATTCGAGCACATTAGTATTGTTTTGTAAGTTTGGTAACTGTGAATCACACAGTAAAAAAAACTGCAATTTGAATATAAAACACATTAATTTTTCCTGTATTAAACTGCTTCATAAAAATTGTCCCTGACAGCTTTAAATTGTTTACAATTTTCTTGAAAGTAATGATAGTTATGTAGCTATCTAGAGTGTGAAAACAGTATTTACTTGAAACAATGTATTTTTAATAATATTTGCATTTACACACAGATTGCTCCCAAGATTAAAGCACAGATGATAGAAGAACGCACAGCCATGATAAGCTACCAGCCGTGTGAAGACAGCATAAAATTTTTTGAATGGCCTTTTCTAATCCTGCCATAAGACAAACAGAAGTCAGCTATCTTACTGATGAAGTAGAAAACCTTGGGAAAGATTTATGATACTTCAATATGAACTTGACTATCACATGTAAACACCAAACCTAAACAATGAATCGCTAAAGGTGAAAACACTAATGGTGATGTTCTCTCTTTTAGAACAACTCTCTCTTAGTTTTTGAGAAGTCAGATGTTTAAAAATGGATTAAATTAACTGAAAAAAAAAATACAGCAGCCCCTGACTTATGAACGTTCAAGTTGCAACTTTTCACAGATAGGAACAGACTTCACATTACAAACATTCATTTGTAGATGCAAATTGTGGAAATAGCTTATGTGTCTGCTGGGCGTTGTCACAACTGTACTGCTGTGGGCTTATGGCACAGTGTAATAGTGTACAGTAGAGCAGTGCAGTGAAGGCTTTACTGTACTCGTGTGTATGTGCTTGTTTTTTTATGCTTTACATTGTATATTTATATCAAAGATGTGTAAGATTCACTTTGCCAGACAAAACTGGAGGAATGTTCTCCCGGAAAGGAGCTCACTCATAAACGGAGGCCTCATTGTGTAAAGCTTTGTTCATGTACTTGTTACTTTCATTAATTTAATAAACATTACTGAGTACAGTACCTATTAAGTGTCATGCACTTTTCCCAGTGATCTTAGGTTAACAGTAATCACGAAAGACAGAAGTCCCCTCCTCTTTATAAAAAGACACCTTCCATTGCGGACATTTTATAGTTAAACACACACACACACGCACACGCACACGCACACGCACACACGTGCCTGAATTATATAAAGACTACTTAAATTGTAGTAAATTTCAGTATCATATAGTGGCATTCCACTTCTGTCAAAAATACAATAATACATGAGGTGTTTCACTTTTTTTAAAAGAAGCAGGATACGTACGATGCTCTATATTGTGGGGCCAAGAGTGACGGAAAAGAATACATAGGATGGTACAATCACTGTGGTCCTTGTATTTTTATTTAGAAACAACTTTAGCTTGTACACGGCTTCTGATTGAACTCACTTTTCCCTGCAACACCATGTAGTATACCTAACGACCAATAGCGGTGACATCCATTTATAATTTGCCAAACATCTGTATTCATATTTCACAGAACGAAACCAGGTAGCTCCATATCACTTATGTGCTTAGCAGCCATCTATTCTATCTTTTTAGATAATAATAGTTATCATTAATTGAACACTTAATGTGTTTCACATAATAAGTTCAACATATTACCTTGCATGGTCTCATTTAATTCTCTATTAATATTATGACTTATGAACTCTATTTTGTGAATTAGAAGAATAAGACTTCAAAAGTTTGAATAATGTATCTAATATCACATTGTGGATCAGTGATAAGTTAGTCAGGCTTCTTGTAAAGTATTCTTCAGAGAGCCTACCAGATGGCTTACTGCAACCGTGTATCCTGTCTACCAGATGAGGCATTGGCCAAATCATTTGACTTAACAATTCTCTTTCCTCTGACTGTGAGGTAAGGACAACACTCATGCCTGTCTCATTGTAGTTTTTGTGTCAACAAAATAAAATAATTAGTTTCAATATTTTATAAAATGTGAATATTTTGCATAGGTTAGTTTTCATTTTTAAAAGATTATTTTTCTGCATTGAATAGAGTCAGAAATTTAAGCCTATTTACAAAGTTACAATGAAGTCCAATGCCGTATGTTACATCTTTATTAATCATTGAAGGCACAATCAAATCCTGTCCTGATTCCTCATGACAGAAAGCATTGTGCCATTCATTTTCCCAAGCCCTATTGTATTTAAGTGAAATGAAAAGTTAAGTTAAAAGTTAATCTTTTTAGAAATAAAATATGTATTAGAATTTTGATTTCTTTCAATTATTCTTCTATCAAATAAATATGGCATTTCATGTCCAAACTTTTCTTAAAGGCAACATAAAAGTGTTTATGCTAGATTTTCATAGTCTGTATATTTGTGAAGTGTAAGTAAGAGTAAAGAAATTATCTAAATTCAATTTATTCCTTGATAAGAATTACTTTTCTAGATTGTACTGTTTGTTTCAGATGTGGTCTAGTTTGTCAGACTGAGCAACATAAATCAGTTTTTTCCTCATGCAAAATACATGACAGCCTATCATAACATAAAGTTTATCAAACACAAACTAAACATTCCCTTATCAAAAAGCACATTTCAAGTTTCTTTATCTCATAGTCACCATGTTAGGTATAAATGTACTTCTTTATAAATATTTTCAAATAGGGAAATACAAAATCATAACACTCAATATAACATCCCTGTTATGCTGATTATAGAAACTAATTAAAATAATGCTTTACCCACTCTTAATGTTATGAATTAAGCAAGTAGATTTCATATAGTTTCTACAAATCTATACTGTGATTTATTATTAGATTCTGTTAATAATAAGGAAGCTGATAAATTATTTTATAATATTTTGAGTTATGTAGTATTTTCAATTATTTAGATATGTATCTTATATGTTGCTGAGATTCATGACATTTAAATTAAAGAAGGGATAGTATTCCTTAACAGATATTCCCTCCCTGATTGATTCTGAGTGTTCTTTAGCAGTATTTTATAGCCAGTTAACATAATTTCAGTCATAAAACATAACCATTATTCAAATGCCTATTTTCCTCCATTAAGGATCTGGCTGTAGCCTTGTATTATATGAGATAATGTGTGAGCTAATCTTCCATAATTTATAGAAATTATGTTTTTTAGAAACTTTCCTCTTACTGTTTAACATAAATTTCTCAACGGCACATTATTTTCATTTTTTCCTTTGAACTTTCCCCAAACACATTGCAATATACGTTTTGTTTTGTTTTGTTTGTTTCATTTTGAGACAGGTTCTCACTCAGTTGAGGCTGGCCTTGAACTCACTATGTAGCTCATACTGGCCTTGAATTTCCAGTGATTCTCTTGTTGCAGCCTCCCAAGTGTTGGAGTTACAATCATGCGCTATCTCTTGCTTTGCAATGTGATTATAACATAATAAATAATAATAATAACTGTCAGGGATGACTCTGAAGAAATTATTTTTTCAGAACTCAACTCAAGATCAAGGTGAGTAGACTAAAATTATTTTTAAAAATTTTATTTTCAAATAAAAGTGCGGCTATAGAATCACGCAAACTATAGAGGAGGAAGTATTTTGCGATAAAAGTACAAATGCGGTTCTGGAGTTCTGAAAGAGTTATATTCTTATGCAACAGTATGGTACTGTAGATAATCAAAGCTATATGGAGATTTGAAAATGCTTTAAGCCCTAATTTGCTTGAGAGTAGAATATAAAATACAGTGTTCTGTTCCAAGTGGTCAGAGAAGTATAGAGCCTTAAATTTAGCATTTTGACTTTTTGAAACTACCAAACTGATTCAAAGAAGGCAGTGATACAATGAGACTATTATTACAGAGGGAAGGTAAAAGATATCCATTGTGATGGAAGTTTCAACATTGGGCACAGGAAGTGAATGGCTTGGGCTCCAAAAACTAGCTTTAGAGGGTCTCTCAACAGTCCCAGAAAGGAATCAGTGCTAATGTGCTTCATAGTGCCTGCTCACAGGCAATTGGACCTATGAGTTGGATGCAGCTAGTGAAGCTGCCTTTTGTGTACATAATGTGGCATCACATATGAGTTAGTTACTTGATTTGTTAATCTAGGACATACATCATTGTGAATTGCAGGAAGGGAGCTGGGGGGCATTCTGACAGCCTTGTGTGCTTTCATGCTTTGTCCATGTTTTGCCTGTGCTTCACAACCACTGATCTTTCTTAAAGCACTCAACAAAGCTCAGTAAAGGCTCCTGAGATTGACTGGATGATGGCATCCTTGTAGCAGCTCACTGATTTTCTGGCCGAAGAAACTGAGAAGGAAGTTTGACACCGTTATCTAATTTAATTCTCTGAATATTTTCAGCACGCTGTGCAGATATGAAAACAGAACGGAGAAGACCCAGCAGAGCTCTGGGCTATCTCAGAACAGTCTCACATTTGAGAGATCACACTGTTTCACCTTCTTGTGTTCTTCAGGTCTTGGTCTGGCTTGTATTTCATAGTTGGTCCATTGACACCATTTGATTGAAGAGATATTTTCTTGTTTTTTTCTCCGTAAAATATCCAGCTTTGACCACACCTGAGAGTCCCATTTTAGTGTTCGTTCTATTGGCACCTAACTTTTCCCCAGGGGTCCTTAGCCCAGAGGACACAACAGAACGTCAGGGTCCGCAGCTCCAGGGAGGATACCTGCTGTAGTTACGTGCCATCTTTATCACCTATAATTAGAAGAATACCTAGTTTCTTTTTTCATCAAGATTATTCCTGTCATATAATGTTCTCTCCAAAGCATTTCTTGCTAATGCTTTTACCTAATCAAAGTCTGCAGTACGGAGTACAGGTAAAAATTAAATCAATATTCACTTCACAAAATATTATAATTTCTTCCTTCAATCTGCTGAGTTTTCCTGTCTCTAAGGTCCCCTGATGGTCTTCCCCAAATACAATAATTAATAGCCACTGCATCTCTCTCCTTTCACCTACACATGACAGTCCACGCACCTTGAGAATTTTGCAAGAAGTTTTCTCGATAAAGTGAAGATGGTCAGTGCTGGTACATTAGCTAAACCATCTATGGAACAGTAAGTGTTCCATTTAACCACCCCCCAGACATTACCAAACTAAGGAGTTATTTAGAAAGAATACAGATGAGCCTAAAACCACATAGTTCACAGTATTTTTTAAATTCTTATCTCTCAAATTCCATCTGTATGCTGTCATTTTCTGTTAAAAAATGCCCTTTCATTTCTTAAGTACCTTCAATACATCTAGTTATAGTTCTTTTCAAATTTTTAATTGTAAAATAATTAAATGAGCTTTGTTTAACATAATCCAGTAATACTTTATAGGACTAGAGGTCCTTTAACAGCTATGAATACTTTTGAAATTTCCACTTTGATAGTTAAGCTAATTAAGCTTTGCATACTTTTAAGCTTACATCACTGATAAACTGCATCATAATGATCCATTTAAGATTCTGTCAATACTGTGATAACAGCTAATAATAATATTTAATCTTGGATAGCCTTTATACTGTTAAAATAATCTTGCATCATTTATTTTATTTTACTTAGTTATGTTTTCTAAAAATGGAATAGCCAACACTGTGAAAATAAAAATACGATAAAGTGATACATGTCACAGATGCTGGTCTCAGGCTTCCTGGGATCAAATCTTACTTTTGTCCCTCACTAGGAATTATTGTACATTGTTTTCCCATCATATAATGAGTAATAATGGCACTTATGTATAGGTTGTACAAGAACTCATTAAAATAGTTGGTATATATTAAGTGCTGGGCTTTTTGTTTATTTGGTGAGTTGGTTGGTTTCTTGAGACAGGGTCTCAGCATGTAGTTCACACTGGCCTTGAACTCACTATGTATCCAAAGCTGGCCTCAGACTTGCAGTGACCCTCCTGCTTCAGCTTCCTGAGGGCTGGGATTTCAGGCAAGCACCACCACACCTGGCTTGGTATATATTAAGTTCTTAAAACAGCACCTGGAATGTAGTGATACTGCAGTACACATTAGCATTTGTCTTAGTCCTGTTTTCATTGCCGGAACAAGATACATAAGAAGGAAAAGGAGCAGAAGTTTATTTGCGCTTCCTGCTTTTAGAGGCTTGAGTCCAGTCAGCTGGCTCCACGGCAGCAATGGCTCAGTGGAAGGGTCTGCTGGGAAGGACAGCTGCTCACGTCACAAAGCATAGGAAGCGGAGAGGGTCGAGAAGCTGGGGAGAGGCACTTCATTACATTCTCAGTGACCCATCTCTTCTCACCAGGCACTCCGCCGAACAGCACACTTAGCCAGGACCTAGTAAGTAGATGACTCTACCTGTTAGTACACAACCCCACGGTCCAGACGCCTTCTGAGTGTCCCGCTTTGTGCAGCAGAGGGTTTGTGAGAAGGGTTCAGGTTTAAACCTTAAAAGTAGTCTTTATATTACATTCTTAGAAATTATAAGTTTAAAAGTTTTCTTTGGTAGGTTGTCACACTCGCTGTCCTGTGATTCAAAACTCAGGTTCTTTCTAGTCTCCCATTCTGCCCGTCCTTGAGCGAAGACCTGTGTAAGAGGCACGGTGCCACACGTGTTCTAGTTGGACCTGGAAATGTGAATAAGAAGTAGTCGTATGGCAGTGCCACAGTGATAGAGAAGAAAAATATAAATATTTTAAAGACCAATAAATGTTTCAAATAATTCTACAAAACAAAATTTTACTCCTGTTTTGTTTTTTAAGTGCAAACAATGCCCCCTCTCTCATAAAATATTGAGTTTAATTTTTAAAAATTTAATGTAGAAGGAAGAGACATATCCTTATCATGTAAACAAGTTTTATAAGAATTTTGCCATGAACAGTCTTTGATCCCTTACAGCTTGCCTCTCTGCACTATCGTGCCCTGTGAACTCAGAGTACCTCAACCCAGTAGGAAGACTAAAAACTAACCTAAAGGTTAGTTTTTGTGGCTCCTCTTGTTATGTTACCAGTTTAATTAGATACATGGAGAAATTATGAAAAAAATAGGAGATTTTTGAGAAGATATAAAACAGAGTTGGATCACAATGCCATGTGTCCTTTTGCCAAGATTGGTTTTGTATTCTCAGCAGCATAAATAATCTTGGATACAGAGATCTCATAATATGAACTATTTGAAACTGATGCAGTGTCTTGCAGATTCTTCTGGGCAACCTTACAGATCCGTCTGGTGGCATTTTACTGCGGTGGTCCCTTAGGCATAGGTTATGACACATTTAGTTTTTCACAGGTACTGCAGTCAATGCTGCCAAATCTCTGCTCCTCTACTCGCTTCCATCAAAGCATTTACAGGTAAATAGAAACAGAAGTAATGCTGTATCGAAATTATCCTTGGCTTAGTTAAGGGCTAGTAGTAGAATATAATTCATAGTTTATGTTAATTTCCTCTGCTCAAATAACATCTCTCAGGGGATAATTGGCATAATTAAAAGTGCAATAACCTTATTCAACACTATTGACTTTAGCAAATACCCTTTATTTCACTGATTTATAAACAACTTTGAAAATCAACATTACTGAGTCTCTCTCCAGTCCTGTGTGTGATCAGTGACTAATCATAGCAAACTCACTCAGTAACTATGCTATAAATTAAAATTTCCTCTGACCAGATGATTTACTATGATAGTTAAACAGGGCTGTTTTTATGTTATAACAACTCTGCATTGAAAAATTAAATGCTGCCAGGAAATAAGGTGAGAAGAACATGAAAATTTCAATTGAATAAAGACATTTTATAGTTTTATTTAATATGGCCTCTACTTTTCCCTTGATTTTTAAAGTTCAGCACATTTCTATGATTTTTCTCCTTTTGTATGAGGAACAACTTTGCATCATTTCACTTTTAATTAAATATCTTCTTTTTACACTCTGACTTCCAAGATCATAGGAAGTAAAGGGGTTTTGTGGATGGTTAAAGAAGTTAGAGTAAGGAATGCGTGAGGCCCAGACTTTCTGTGTGGCAGGGAACAAGTGAAACTAGATTACTTGTTAATGGATTCACAACTTTGAGCACCCACAAAAATGCATACAACCAGTATAAGTAAAAAGCATGAGGGAACTTTCTCAGAGCTAGTACTGACCTGTGCCTTTTAGAACTTACTCTGGAAATCACAGAAATTCAAGTTGTTTTTGTTTCCTAGAAACAATACAAGCTTTATAGATTTACATGTTGTAAAATTGATGATAATTTTTATGCAAAAATATTATAACTTTCATAGTTAAACATATGAATGTTTACTTATTTCTTAATTATTTAAGTATCTTGACATTGTTTTCATGTCAAAGAAAGCTTGAGATTCAAAGCACTGAAGGAAGTATCTGTTTAAAAGAAAACTGAATATTTAGAAGTATTTTAAGGCAGTCCAAGATTAAAATGCAAAGAGCAACTTCATTTCTCTGCAGTGGCAATTAACAATCAAAATGAAATTACCCACCTCATTCCCACCTTGCAATTTCTTATTTCCCCCGACCTTGAATGCACCTCACCTTGTGGTTTTGTTCTATGAAAGTCCCTAGAAAAGACAGAGTCTTAGGCAACCCACTTGGGCCCCCTTCTGTCCCTCTCTCAGACAGGAGTTTTCTTTCCCTCCATAAATACATTCCACTCTTAAAAAAATGAAATTAAGAAAAATTCCATTTATCATTCAATATGAACAATAAAGTCACACAAAATCATTGAAAGGAAAGTTCCAAATAGTTATAAATAAATCCATACTCATGATCAGACTTAATATTGTTAAAATGAATACAACACAGTTCCCAACAACAAAAAAACCAGCTGCCTTTTTCTTTGCTTTTGAAAAAATTGATGAGGTGATGCTAATATTTGTATGAAAAGGACAGGAACTCAGAATAGCCAAAATAATCTTGACTATTTGGAGGATTTTTATAACTCTATGATCAAAAAAGTCAAAAAGACTATGATGGAATTAGAGAGAAATATTTGAAGATCATATATCAGATAAAGTATATGTGTTTAGAATATATAAAGAATTCCTAGAATTTAATGTTAAATAATACAAGCAAGATATTTGAACAGACATTTATCCAAATAAGATACGCAGATGACCAATTAGTGTATGAAGAGACACTCAATATTGTCAGTTACAAGTCCCTGTCTGTGTCTTGCTTTGTGCCCTTTGGCGGAGTGTGTATTTCCCAGATGGCTCCCTGCTTCCACCAGCCCTGTGAGCACACAATTCTGTTCTCTCTGTAGTCTGTAAGGAATATACTGTTTCTGGTATTTGAAATGTTCTGTTGAGTAGCAGCCTGTGTACCCCCGATCGAGACGTCAGAACCCAACTTCTCTCCTGCTCAGATCACTCTAGACAGTACTTGCCTATGGTAGGGATAAAATAGGCACAGATCAGACATAAACCACAGCGGGATCTGTCAGTATAAACAAGTCTTCTATGAGAGGACTTCAGATCATGAATTAGATACTTACGCATTAGTCCATGTGCTAGGATAAAAGTATCTTGTGGGAAAGAGGGAAAGAGACAGAGAAAGAGAAAAAGAGAAAAAAGAGATTGGTTCTACAAAAATAATTAGCCTTATATTTTACAACTAGACCTGCATTTAACAATTTCGTTTAAAGAAGATCTGAAGTGTGAAAATAATAGCCACAAAAATTTGGGTGAGATCAGTGTTTAATAGCTTTTCATTTCATGGGCTTCTGACCGATTCTTCTCAGGCAAGGAAGGACAGAAAAGTTGATATCAGAATTTCTCCCCTTAATTTCCAAACATGGACTATTCAGTGGGTCTTTCATTTTGTTGCTATGGTTACATACATGTGGAAATAAAGTATCAACTATGGATCTGCAGAAACTCCCTTACATGTTGATACTATGATGTAGCTAACAGAAAATCACCATGTAAGATATTGCTCTGTAAGACTCAAATTGTTTTCCTAAGCTTTTATCACCTGTTATGGTATCAAATCCTGGTGAAACATTTACCCCTGATTAATGATACTCACAGGCTATTGTTTCCTCTGGTCATATAAAATCCTATGCTGCTCTTTTCTGAAGAAGTTACCAATGCAAAATTATTACTAATCTGGTCATTTTTCTGAAGCAAGTTTACCTTCTATTGAAGAAAAAATTTTGCTCAATTTACCTTTGGCAATTACAACTAATGGCAAGGTCTATGCTTACAGATACAGTATATCCCCACCATTGGTGTTGGTGTTGATGACTCATAGTGAATTTTTCTCCAGATAGTAATAATAGTTAATAATTTAACTTTAATAATAGTTATGTCTTATACTCAGCTAGACTACTAGTTTTCCAAGGGTAGACATTGTCTCTGGAACTCCAGTCTGTAACCAAGATTCATGATGTGTCAGTGATATTGTCATAGTTTATGTCTGGATGACCACCCAAAACCTAGCGTAGTCATGGTGGTCAGCCTTTTTGGAGGCAGCTGATTCTAGAGTTTGTGATTGATTCATAGCACAATGCTGGGAGTAAAGGTGCTGGGATTGAGGATGGGTGACTGCTGTGTCACTCCACTGATTGGACTGGCACCACCCTAATCCTCTCAGTCTGAATAAGAGAAAAGGGGCAGCAAAAGGCTTATTTTCCCCTGTTTTGCTCTTGTTACTTTTGCTGTCTTCCTCCTACTGTGAACTGGTGCTTCGCTGCATGTGCCACCCTGCCTTGGAGCCAGCTGATTATGGAATGAAACCTCCACAAACTGTGAGCTAAATAAACCTTTCCCCCTTTAACTTTGGGTGTTGAGTACTTTTTCTCCACAACCAGAGAAAAATAACTAATGCAGATATAAATAATATATGTTTACTGACTATGCTAACAACATTACATTGAAAATATGCATTTGATAATCAGACTCTCCCACTGGCCAGTTACCTCTTCCAGGCCAGGGATGAGGTCTTACTCTATTTCTGGAAAATAATGAGAAGACAGTGATGTTTAGTTTATTAGTATCATGCATTCCATCACACAAATGCAATGCTTTCAAGGTTTTACTAGTTTTCCAAGATGGTAGATTTGTTCTCTATACTTCTTTATATAACGTGTCATTTCCCATATTTTGTTCATATAAAATGTTAAAGGAATGTAAAGTTGTTTAATGCAAAGACTATATACTACATAAACTATACCTACATAACAATTGCATGAAATAAGGAAAAATTTTGGCTCTTTCATTAGTTATATATGGCCCTAAAAATGTCATGTGATGTCCTGAATTCCAAGGTTTTAGGTTGACATGTCATTAGGAGCAAAACCAGAATTTTAAAATGTAATGCCTTTAATTATTTTAATACATTATGGTGCCAAGTTTTTAATGGCACTGTCCTCAATTATCAGCAATTTTCCTTTATACTCTGTTAGAGAAAGATTACTTGGCTGAATTTGCTCCTTTGGGTGCCTGTCCCGATTTTCCACTCAGTAGTTCTTTAATTGTACAACATGATTTCTGTCTATTGGTCTAGTCCAGTGGTTTAACAAGGGCAGCTTTAAAAATACAAATTCATGGGCTCATCAATGCTAAATTAAACCAGAATTTCCCATGGTGTTATTAGAACATTGGCATTTTAAAAATATCCTTAGTATTTTTAACTTCAAAATGAATTTACAGTTGAATGACTGACATGTTGGCCAGTTAGTTAAGTAGAAAAGCTTGACTTCACTGAGTTTTATTTCCTGAGTAGCCATCAAGAAAATGACTAGGTTTTTGGAGAGATGAACTTAGTAATCATATATTACTGAATTTAGAATCTATCTATCTATCTATCTATTCTAGGTATGACTGAATTTCATATTCTAGGTATGACTGAATATATATATATATATATATATTGCTAGATATGAATGAATTTCATATTTTAATAAATGTTATGCTTTTTAAATGTGCAGGGATTGAATTGCCTTCAATTAATGTTAATGGATATCTCAGTGAAGTACCTCCTCAATATTATTTTCATTAGACTAGTGCAAATTACAGTAGGTGTAGAAAAAGATTAAAATGTTAATGCACGAGCACAAAAGATTATGATCACATATTTTTAAAGATTGTACTTAGATCAAGGCTAGTCATTATACTACCCATTTACTATATGCAGTATTTTGCTCTTCTACAACATTTGGTGAATGATCAAATATTTACTTTGAGCATAAATAAAGATCCAAGTGACCAAAGCATTCCTTGTCTATGCATTGAATATGTTATATGTTAATATTAATACAACCTTTCGACTGATATTTAGATATAGGCCTAAATAGGAAAAAAATATTTGCTTACTGAAAAAGGATTTATGATGTAAAAGAGTCAGTTATTCATCCTGGAACGGAAGGATCTGAATCTGTTAATAATATCTCTTCATAGTCAAAATTAAGTATGTAATTTGGAACTATAAATAATTTTCAGACTACTCAAATTTCAAATGTACATGACTTCTTTTTCCATTAAAGAGATTATAGATAAACTACTTGATTTCTCCATAATGTGCTAATGCTATCAACTAAATTGAGAACGTTTAAAACCAACTGCTGTAATCAAAATTAGTAAAAAAATCTGGGGAAAGCAAATAACAACTCCCCTTCTCTTCTTTGTAATTGCTTGTACCAAATAAGATCATAGTTTTTTTGTTAAGTTTCTTTCCCATAGATAAGGAGTTAAACCAGGAAACTGAATTGAGAGTCAATCACAGAACTTTCCTGGCTTTCATGGTGAGCTATATATAGTCTTTGCGTACGAACCAGAAGTGACAGTCTTTGATCCAAAGGCAATGAAAATCAAAAGATATATCATGTTTCTTAAGTAAACTCAATATAAAATTATGGAATAGTGATGCATTATCCCTGTAAAATTCCTTTCAGAAATGAAAAGGCTCACTTAGTACTCTTTGGTACATACACGTTCTATGAGGGCGAGGATGATTCCTTTACAGTGCTGCAGTTTGGTTTCTTGTTTTTACTCTCCAATCTGTATTCTCCAGGGTCCTTTGTTTGGCTATAGTGAAATTTTAATTTTTTCCCTCATTACTCACCTAACCACAATTAAATTGCAATTTGTAGAGTGTTACCTTCTTTAGGATGAACAGTTTTCCCAAGGCATTTCTTATACAGAAATGTTTACTGGCCCCAGGGTACTTTTTTTTTGTGCTGGGGATCAAACTCATGACCTCATGCTTGCCAGACAGATGCTGTGCTGCTGCACTATACCCTAGACCAGGGTACTTTTTAAAGGCCAGGTGGGCATTGCAGTATATATACTGCAAATGGGTTCTTAATTTGCAGTGCATAACTCAAAACTTTTAGGCTTCTTGTGTGTTTTATTCCAGTAGCTTATTGTGTAACTAGCTTCACCTAATTATTTTTAAAACAAATCTTAGTGTTTACCTTTATTCTCAGAGGATACTTTGGACTTTTTCTTTCTTTTTTTTTTTTTTTTTTTTTTTTTTTTTTTTTGATCTTTTTGAGACAGGGTCTCACTATGCAGTTCAGGCTGGCCTTGAGCTCACTTTGTGGTCCAGGCTGGTCTCAAACTTGCAATGAACCTCCTGCTTCAGCCTCCCAAGTGCTAGGATTACAGGCATGCGCCACCATGCCTGCTGATACTTTGGACTTGGACTTTGAGCATTATTGAGCTTTTGGAGACTTTGGTGATCTTAGAGATGGATGAAGTGCAGTTTGCATAATGAAGTGGAGATGACACTTTTGGGGGTAGGATGGAATGTAATGGTTTATGATCTGAACTATTCCCAAAAGTCTGTGCGGAGCTTCGAAGCTGATTGGATCATGAAGGCTTTATACTCATCAGTGGATCAATTCACTTAGGAGTTCATAGCTGAATGTGCTGTTGGATGGTGGGGTCTGATTGGATGGGTGGGTCATTGGGGGAATGACCTGGAAGGGTACAGTTTTTCCTCATTCTTCCCTTCTTTCTCTCACTTCCAGATTTCATGAGTGGAGCAGCTTGCCTTTGCTGCACCTTTCCACCATGATGCTTCTGCCTTAGAGGCAGCCAACCATGAACTGAACCCTCTGAAGCTGCAAGTCAGAATAAACTTTCTCTCCTTTAAGCTGTGGATGTCAGGTGTTATGTCCTAGTGGTGGAAAATGACTTACACAATTTTTTTTTAGCTCAAGTATTTGTTATTGGGGAAAGTCACAAAATGTCACTGAGTGTACTTACATAAACTAAGAGGACTATAATGTCACTAAGTCATATAATTGTACGAGATTACCATTATATGTGCAATCTGTCATTGACCAAAATGTCATTGTGCAGCACGTTACTATATCTTTTGACACAGCTGTAAGTACATGAAAACTATCTTCATTGAACAATTTGCACTGTTAGTCTCTTTTGATCTCAATCATTTGGCTAGCTGATTGAAAACCTTTGCAGGAAGCTACTTTAGTCCAACCTTTGGTTTCAATTAAGTGCAATTAAAAGAACTTGTTTGAAAAATGCCCTTCTCCTTTCAAGATATATCAAATAAGTCTAAATTAGAAAAGTCTAAAATACTTGTAATCTATCTGTATCTAAATGCAAAACTCTTAACAATGGGCAAAATACTTTATGAAAATTTGACCTCCAAACATAATGAACTTCTATGCTGTTTACAATTTACAAAATTGAAATCCTTTTAGCAAATGAATTACTTCTCAGGTAGTTTAAATAACTAAAATACACCTCTGGTCAAATGATCAATAAAGATTTAGAAGTACAAACTAAAATTAATAATGAAGAGGCCCCACACTCTGTATTTTGTAATGTCAATAATTTTTAAAGGCAACTTACCATGATTTTCTGAAGAAGAAATAGAAATTTAAAGATATTAGTTCAATAAGTTTTCTGCCTTTCCAAGAAAGACATACACTAGATCCTAGTGATTGTGCAGAAGGGTTTTACTCACTCTCAAGGAACTGAAAATTTCAATTTTCTGCAGACTATTTTATTACAGGAAAATAAAAAAAGACCTATAAACCATTTTATAGGTTTGTTCTCATTGATATAATAAAACTAAATCATAACAATAATATAAAATTACATTTTATGTCAAATCTCTTTGTGGATATACCTCTTTGAGGTATGTATTCTATTTTTCTTTCTTTCTTTCTTTTTTTTTTTTTTTTTTTTTTGCGGTACTAGAGATCAAACTCAGGACCTTGTGCTTGCCAGGCAAGCACTTATTCCACTAAGCTATATCCCCAGCCCGAGGTATGTATTCTAAATAAAATCCCACCAAATCATGTTTAGTAGAGTCTTCTCATCTAAAGTAATACTCCAGGCTTAAAATAATGTCAACCTTCAAATTCAAAGTAATAGTGTTGAAATTCTCTACAGGTGCTTTTGATTTACTTGGAATATCACTACCTGCTATTAAACGTCTATGAAGGAATAAAGAGCCAGGTACAGGACAGTTATCTTGAAGCATAAGAACAAGGAAAACGACGTTGCCATTTTGCTTGTCAAAACTTACTGTAAAACTCAAGTGATCCCAGCACTGGGATTCTGGCAAAGGTACTGTAGATCAACCAATTACCAGATAACTAAAACTGAAAGCAAGAATTCATATATATGTATTAAAAAGGCAAAAATGTGGGCAAGCAAGATTACGAAGCTCTTGTGATGATGATGGGGTTATGTTCAAACAACTCATCAGAAGTTGAAAATACCCTACATTGAAAATGTATCTAATGCAAATAATATACTGAACATCTTAACCTGCCCTCCCTTAAATGTGTTCTGAACACTTACATTAGCCTAAAGTTAGACAAAATATCTAACATGCCACCTGTCTTGTTTATTTTATCCACTTTCTCTGCTTTAAATGTTAAATATCTCAGGTGGATGATGAGTTTGTGGCTAGCTGTTGCAACTCTGCATTATGAGAGAGGGTCATTCTTCATGTCACCAGCCTGGGGAAAGCTCAAAACTTACTACTGAATATATATAATTTTCACATGATTTTAAACACAAAGAAATTGTAAATCAAACTAATATAAGTTGAGGACCACCTGACAATAATTTCAGTGTTTTATTCCTGGAAAGAGAGAGAGAGAGAGAAATTGTACGCAAAATATTTCCAAGTTTATCTCAATAGAGTGGAATGTTATATTTCTTTAAGTAATTTCAAGAAAATATAAAAAATTAAGGATTTTTTTTCTGAATGATGGATGAATGGATATTTTAAAAATTAGCTTCTTTAGGACTGAAATATTCCATATTATAAAAGATTTAAAACTCTGATGTAGCTCTGGAGTAGGTTGGTGTTTTAGCCTCTTTTCAGTCTTTACACTTTGTAAATTTAACTATTTAAGTTTCAGTTTCCTCACTTATAAAATAGAGCTACTAGATCAGTGCTGTGTGCCCTTAGCCAGCACATTACTCTATTTCGTGTAATTCTTAGGAACCTCGGTGTGCCTTGAATTTTGCCTAGATTTATCAATAAGACTTTATTTGTTGAACAAGTGACTGCAATGTTAACTCCTCCTGCTTGTCCCTGAGGAGGAGGCAATTATAAGGATATCATTGATATTATGCAATAACTGGCCCTTAGTCATTATCATTTCTAAGTCCACCCTCACTTAAAAATGGCAACACACCCATAAATTCAACTATTCCTGTAGGAAGACAGTAAATGTACACATCGCTCCATCCAAAGAATGTGAGCACAGCCTGGCTCAATTCCAATTCTGGATTGAAAAGAAGGAATTATCTATGTCTGTGAAGGCACACTGATGCTCCATTAATCTCTCACA
The DNA here is from genome assembly GCA_004027595.1 of Dinomys branickii. Lineage (NCBI taxonomy): Eukaryota > Metazoa > Chordata > Mammalia > Rodentia > Dinomyidae > Dinomys > Dinomys branickii. The sequence continues at coordinate 29,268 of PVLD010011903.1, read as the reverse complement.
CCATCTGTAAAATCTTTTCTGTGCTAGATACAACTGGAGCAACCTGATAGCACCTTGTGTAATCCCCTGCAGTCAGTAATCCTCTGCAGTCAGTCAACTCTTCACTTTCAGAGTATCTGCTTTACATAGTAGCACAGCAGGACTGTTAGGGGAAGTTTCAGTGGGAAACAAAACAAAACTCCCACTTCAACTATTTTCTTAAGAATAATGATCTTGTGCTGCCTTTCAGGAAATTCTAAAAGATCCCATTTAGCATGGTCAATTAAAACTGAGCAAAAGGCGCTTTTATACATTATCACTGGTGAAAACATGGGCACAACATTGTCTTTCACTCATCATATTTAGCTCAGTATTGCATATTGGTAAAGGAATTGAAACTTCTGAATAATCAGCTACATTTTCCAATTTGTAACCCTGTTGTTTACACTGGGGGCCTATTATCAGTCCTAGTTCAATTTTAAAAAAAAATTTAAACCACAATCCTTATAAATTATTTTGAATCTTCAAGGCCTTGGAAGTATAAGTAGAATAAATTTTATGTCATCTTTGAGTGTCATCGTCATCTGAGTTCTATTGTAGGCGCTTGAGCTACAAGCCGCAGTTATACTTCAGTTTATTGGGCTTGGATTTATTTTTATTGTAGTGATTAATTTAATCCTAGATCATATGTCCTTTATTTTGGAGTATGAGTCTTTGTCTTAAAGCCTTTCCTTTATAGAGTCAGAGATGCTGTCTTAGTTACTTTTCTCATTGCTGAGACAAAATACCCAACATCCAAAGTTAAAGGAGGAAAAGTTTATTATAGCTCACAGTTTATAGACGTTTTGGCTCATAGTCAGCTGGGTAAAGGTAGAGTGACATTGAAGTGAAGCATCATAGAGGAGAAATGGTTCATGGCAAAGTAGGCAGCCAGTAGAGAAGCAGCAAGCATCAAGCAATGCAGCAGCAGCAGCCCCCTTTCTGTCTCATATTCTCTCCAGGGTACCTCTTAGGATGGGTAGCATTACATTAATGGTAGCATGATTTTAACATTGACCCATTAGTCTCAGCATCACACTCTTAATACTATCATCACAAACTCTAGATCTAGCAACCTATGAAAACCACAGCCATGACCACAGGAGGCTTTGGGGGACATCTAGACATAAGCCATAAGACGCTAAGTGAGCATTACATCCTTCTAGGATGGGAAATCTCATACCTAGTCTACTTCATGGCACCTTATCCCTTCTAAATTCAACCCTCCCTGGTATATGCACAGCCCAGCCCAGCCCAGGCAGCTACAGTGAATCCACATTTAGACTTCCAAGTCATCTTCTGTATAGCTGTTCATCTCTGATAGACTGTATCTGAAAAATTTCAGCTACTTCTGCAATCAGAATGCACACTGAACCTTCTCAGTCTAGCAAGACCCCATCCAGCTGGGTTGCCCCTCTTGGCACTGTAACTTTGGACCTTGGTTCTCAAGGCAGAGAGGGTAATGTGTACTTCACACATGGTGTCTTCTCTCAAAGAAAAAGCTCTTGCACTCTTTTTCATTCAGTGACAGAAATTGTTGCAAAATACACAGTTGTCTGGTTTTATAGTTGCTTATGACTGGAAGGCAAAACACAGTTATTCTGTCATGGCTGCGAGTGGATGTCTATTTTTTTTACTGAGTTTTAAAAATTGCCAAATTTCTGTATTTTTCTGTGAAAGTGCCAGCAGATGTCAGCAGTCAGCAAAAGACAAAGCAGTGTTACATGAATGTTGCCGTGTTACATGAAGGATGCCAAATATTTAATTTTCAAAGTCAGAGTTCAGTCAAACATTTCAATTCTCTAAATGTAATGACTGCTTTGAACAATAATTCTCTTTTGGGGCGGATAACTGGAAGTGACAGAAGGTCTCATCTTCCATGGAAGCAACAGGAGTGCGGATCACCTTGCGGCCAATTGAACGCCAAGACAGAGAGCTACTCACAAGAAATCCTGCTCAATGGCTTATCGAGTCCTACTTGATGGAGACAGAACTCAATCATAATATATCTGTGACAGAGGTGCCCGTAAAGTCCCTCTCATCTTGACTCAATTTAAAAACAGGTTTTACTTGCCTTTAGTTTGACTTTCTTTTGCTTAGAACTATTACTTTAGAAAATGTGTAAATTCTTTCTGCTCTTTGAAGTGTGATCATTTTTGTTTTCTATTTGAAAATAATATTTGCATATATTTATGTATATTTATGGCTAACTCTTAAGATATATAATACATCGTTACATTAGTTGCTCTAGGTTGTAAACCTACCTTCTGTCATGAAGATATGGAAATGTTTGATTTTCCCTTGGGTAAAACAAATTTTAAGTAAATATTTAAATATACTATACCACAAGGTATATAATCATGTAATCTCTTTATGATTGTGACTAGAGAAATTTTATACATTTTGATCAAGGCAAAGCTGAGGAAATTTCTTTTATAAAGGATATGTGGTAAATATTTTTCTTTTTTCTTTTTCTTTTTTAAACAGAATAGTATAAAAAGGACAATAGCAAAATACAAAAAGGCAAGGACATTAGAAATGCTATGGGGTTTCAAATCAAATGATATGGTTTAACGGTGGGTGTTATATTAGATATTGTTATCCTCAATGAAGTTGCTCAGGTTACTAGATAGAGACCAGCCTAAGGTTTCTGGTCTCTGTCCCAAACATTTCATTTAATTTGTAGAGTACAAACAGCCACTATTGGGTGTGGCTGTGTTCTGGATTTGGCACGAGGGCCATAGTTCGCCAACCTTTTTTCTAGACTAAGTTCAGGATGTGTTATTTGAATAACAGGTATTTTTAGAATGTAGTATGCACATGTCTTCTCCTAAACCCAACAGTTCTCATTAACAGAAAGCCACAATTACTGATTTTAAATGTAAAAGGGAACAGAATGCCTTAATGCGATTATCTAATGACTTTTCTCCCTCCCCACTAGGTTGCTATTTTCCTAGTTCATGCTTATTTACACACTGTTTGCCTTATTTAAATTACCTTGTTCAATACCATAATCCTTTATATTCTTCCATAGTAATAATAATTTATAGCAGAAGACATAAATTGAGTTTTGGGTTTTTTTGTCACTATAAGTACAAGATCTGATGCTTTTGATCATACCTAAACAGTATAATAAACAACTTGGATTGAGTTGCTTTTCCTTCCAGGAAAATAAAAGTAATGAAAGTATCAATTATTTATATGAAAGAATTTATTTAGAGTGTCTAAGGGGAGTATAATAAAGACACAATTTATACTTTATTAACCATTTTTGAAGAATGACTTAAAGATCTGAGAAGATTCATGTTTAAACTATACAAATAAAATATCTTAGCTATTCTGATAGCCCTGCAGAGCATATAAATTATGTAGCTCCCTGAGAAACAGACTGTGAGAACAGTGTTCACATATATTTGGGAAGGGAATGGATTACCTACGTGGGTGTGGGAGATTTTAACAGGGCTCAGGTGGCCAGAGAAGGGCACTGAGCTCAGCCAGCTGCTACTGTGGATGAATAGTATTTGATCCTGCTAGAACACTGCAAAAGTCAGTAACGACTGGCTAAGGGATGTTCTGTAAGACATTAAGTCCTCAGTACATTTGACCTGCTGTATGCTGAATAAATCAGGATCTCACAGCCAGACATATCCTTCAAAGAGATGGGTACTGGCCAAAAGGAGTGCAGCCACTGTACTGAAAGGGATTGTATGAGTAGATATAAGTCGGCCATTGACTGACTGGCCAAGGCGTATGAGCCTACATTACATCTTGGTGCTTAGAAAAATTTTAGTGTTATTTTTCCATTGTTTGGGGCGATGACCATTAATCATCAACTTGAATGGATTTAGAAACACCTATCAGACTGGAAAAGCACAGTTCTGGGTGTGTCTGTGAATGACTGCCATATACATCAGCCAATGAGGTGGGGGTCAACCCACGCCCCTGAGCTACAAGCTTGTCGTCTGAATGAAATAAAAAGGGAATGGGGAATGTAGAGTAAAATGTCCTCGTTGTGGAAAGACTGAAAACTTTGCTACTGCATTTCAATATCAGGCTCCAGTTCTTCAGCCTTGCATGGAGAGTTCCAGCAGACCCTACACTGAGGTTCCTGGCCTTCTAGGTGGGTCAGGTGCTACATCCTTGCCCCCTCTTTTTCTTCAGCTTCCATCTATCTGGGCTGAGCAGCTACTAGGTCCTCTAGTTCTCCAGTGTGCAGAGGCCACTGTGCGTTTTCCTGCCTTTGATCCCACAGACGGTGAGAGTGAACTCCCTCATCTCTGATTTCGTAAGCCCCCCTAGTCAGTTCCCCTGTGTAACTGTAGCAGGGATTTTTATTTTCTCTGTCTGTTCACTCTATTCCTCTAAAGAACCCTGATGCAGATAGAGTGAAAACCAAGTTTGTTAAACAGAATAGTTTTCTCTTCTTGTCTTTTTTATAGTTTGTATAAATTTAGTAATTGTAAAAATAGATCACGTTGCAGCAAAGACATATATTTCTCCAGTTAACACACTTAGGTTTTGTTTTTAAGACTGTTGGGATCCAAGATAGGCCAGAAATATATAACCTTTGACAGAGTTATATACTAAATAAGCAAGTAAAAGTTTGTTAATCACCCATCATAGATTAAGGAACATAATAACCTAAAGCAATATATGAATTTTTGGATTTTTCAAGAAATGAAATTAATAAATAAAATTGGGGGGCAATCTGGGCAACTTAATTCACTTTTTTTTTTTTTTGCGGTACTGGGGATCGAACTCAGGACCCTGCGCTTGCTAGGCAAGCGCTTATTCCACTGAGCTATATCCCCAGCCCTTAATTCACTTTTTTAATGAGAAAAGTTTAAAGGTTCAAAGCTTAGGAACTAAACTTTCCATATATATGGTCTTAGAGAAATGTTGCACGTTAAGAATTTTCTGAGTTCATTCAAATTCTGAACATGTGTGAGATTTAGGCACAGCTAAAGTAAATCAGTAGTGCGGCATGCTCCGCCCTCTTTTAATGGCTTCCAGCTGGAAACTCCTACTACAGGAAATAGGCTGTGTCTGTTGAAAAATCTTGTTCTACTTAGGAATCTGATACAAAGACAAAATATATGTTCTTTTAATGAAAAAATTAGATCTCTAAACCTTTGAATTAAAAAACATTAAAAATACTGAATCCAATTTCAAAAGGACATTTAAAAAAATTTCTAGTTCCTTCAAAGAGCAAACTACTCACTTCAAATTCTTTTTAAATAATCAAGTTTATTCATTCATTTTAAGTCTACATAATGATCACATTCATGATGGGGAGTTTGAACCTGTATACAATGTATCAGTATTCTTCTTCTTTCCTCAATCCCTAATCTCTTTTCAAACCCTTTTCGATTATTTACAAAAGCTTTGTATATATTTTTTCCTTTTGTTTTCCTCTCCTTTTTGTCCTTTCTCCTCCTCTATCCCTAGTTCCCCTTCCCATTAGAACATTTTCTTCCTATTTCACAATATCTGCTACGCATGATGGCTGTTATCAAGAAGTCAACCAATAACTGATGGTGGGCTATGGGGAAAGAGGAACACTTCACTGTTGTTGGGAGTGTAGACCAGTGCAACCACTGTGGAAATTAGTGTGGAGATTCCTAAAAAATCTAAAACTAGAGATCCGGTCGGACCCAGCTATTCCCCTTCTTGTTGTCTTTCCAAAAGAATGAAAAACACCACACCACAGTGATATAAGCACATGGATGTTCATAGAGGCACAATTTTTAATAGTTAAATCTTGGAAACAGCCCAAGTGTCCACCAAATGATGAATAGGTAAAGAAAATGTGGTTCTTTGACACAACGAAGTAGTACTCAACCATAAAGATACCCTTGAGAAATTTGTAGCTAAATTGATGCACCTTGAGAACATATTCTTAAGTGAAATAAATCAGACATGTGGGTAAACCCCACATAGTTTCTCTGATGTGAAAAACCAAAAGTGTAAATAAGGACCAAAATGTATCCACTTATTTTTTAATTGACAAATTTTTCCACATAATGTACAGCATGATGTTTTGAAATATGGATGTACTATGGAATGGCTCAATAGGCCTTTTTAACATATGCATCACTTCCCATATTTATCATATTTTATACTGAGAACAAAATTTATGTTCCTAGCAATTTTCAAGAATACATTGTTATTAACTGTAGTCATCATGTTGTACAATAGGTCCTTTGGTTTTTTCCTGTTGAATTGAAACTGCATTCTTGTGAACATCTCTCCACCCCTCACCCCTAATCACAGCTAGCCTCCATTCTGTTCTTTACTCCTATAAATTCAACTTTAAAAGATTCCATGTATAAATGAGACCACATAGTTTGTCTTTTGGTAGGGGACTTATGCCATTTTATGTCCTCCAGACTCATCTATGTTTTTGAAACTGATGGAATTACCTTCCCTTTTAAAGTCAAATACAGTCCCATTGTGCAAAGAGAGTACATGTTCTTTATGTATTAATTCACTGATAAACATTTAAGTTAACTCTATGCTTGATTATTGTGGATAATAATTATTCACATGTATATGGGGATATTTATATCTCTTATTTGACTTCACTTCTTTGAGTATATGCCCAGTAGCTGGATTGCTGTGTCATATCACAACCGTATTTAAAAATTCGGGGGAACTTCTAAATTGTTTTCTGAAATGGGTATACCAATTTACATTTGCACCATGGGCAAATGCCCCCTTTTCACTACATCTTCACCCACACTTGTTATATTTTGTCTTTTTTGGTTACAGCATTGTAGCAGGTATGAGATGATTTTTTATTATTGTTTTAATTTGTATTTCCTTGGTGATCAGTCACATTAAGCATTTTTTCCAGGTGCTTGTTGCCATTTGTACATCTTTTAAGGGATGTCTATTCAAAAATCTTTTATTTTTACTTTTATTAGTATATGTTTGCAGTACATAATGTTTACACTCTGGTGTGGTGCTAGTATATGCATATAACATGTCTTAGTTCCTTTTTCATCTCATTTTCCTCCTAGCCCTCCCTCTCCCTGCATCTCTTGATCATCTTCCCATTTGAAAGAGATTTATCTCCTACTTCCTATGGTCTATCTTTTGTTTTTCTCTTTATATATAATTTGGGTTCCTCCTATAAAAGAAACCATGCAATATTAAAGCTTGTCTGTATGATTGATTTTATTTAACATTACTGTCTCTGGGTGCTTCCATTTTCCTAAAAATGGTTAAAGTTTATCTTTCTTTATGGCAGAGTAGTACTCCCTTGTGTGTCAACAGCACATTATTTTATCCATGCATCATCAGTGGACATATAGGGCCACTTCCAATATGTAGCTGTTATGAATTGTGCTGCCATAAATTCTTTGATTTAGGAAAATTTAAATACGGTCTGTATATTAGATGATATATTTAAATGAACATCAAGTTTCTTAGTGCTGATAACAGCATTATTATATGTAATAATATATCTTTTTAAGAATGATACCCTTGTACTAAAGATTTAGCAATCAAGTGTCTCAAGAGTTTTAATTCATTTTCAAAGGTTTTAACAAAAAGTGTATATAGATATATAGAAGATAATGGAAATATGGCAAAATTTAACAATTGGCCATTCTAAGTAAGGGTATCATGTTTACAGTATTATGTTTTCTTATTTACTAAAAGTTTAAAACTTTTAAAAACAAACAAAAGGAGTGTCTAGTTTGAAACAAAGGGGTGAAATACAATTAATTCATTTACTAAAGACAAAACCTGTATAAAAGATATCATGATGGAATATGAACAGACAGGAATGATAGAAGATTAAAAAAATGGTATCTTTAGAGAACAAAATAGAAAATGTCCAGATTAAAAGGACTAAAAAATTCTGAAATATAAGAATACATTTTCTACAGCTTCTTAGTTACATTCATAGAAAAACTGGACAGTGGTTCTCATCCAAAGCTGTGCTGTGAATATAAAGGAAAGACATACAGAGACAGAAGGCTACGGCTGAAGTTTTCTTAAACCAGGGACAACTATTCTCAGCGGAATAGCAGCAAACGCACGGAGGAATCTAAAAACTGCACGATCCCTTCGGGGCGGCGGGGCTGGGCTGCGGCTCAGTGGCGGAGCTCTTAACTTGCCTTAGGGGTGTCCGCGGACTGGACTAACGCACAGAAGGCTAGGTGAGGAAATCAGTGTCTTCAGTCAGCGCTTTTGGCGCTGGAGCCGTGCTCAATGACAATGTCATAGAGGACACGATAAGGTGTGAACAGAGGATTTCACACTGGAGACCCCTGTGAGATTGCGGAGTGAGATGTTGGCTGTCGCAGTCACGTGAGGACTACTAGTAAATAGGAGCCCACGTGTTGCAAATTATGTGGCAAGGACCTTGTATTTTGTAGGAATCTAGAAAAATATTTATGAATAAATACAATTAGGAATTTTGTGGGGTAAAAGGAGGGGGAAGATTAAATGTAGGGGATAATTTTCATTTGGTTGAAAAATACAATGTGCCTATCCCTTGTCTACCCAAATAGGCAAGCTTCCTAATTATTTTTCATTAAATATACTTTCTGACTACCTTGGTAAACTGAATGTTTATATGTTTTTCTATATGTGTATATTTCAACTGTTAAATTAGCGGTTATTGTAATTAGCTGTTAGTGCAATTAATATTACACTTAAGAAATATTTTAAATAGTATGTGTGCCCATAAACATGTTTAAAGTTCTTATAGAGTTTTTGAATTGTTATAATGCAATAAAAATTTTCATGAACTCAATTTCTAACCATAATAAAATGTTAGTTTTAAGGAAAGGGACCATTTACATCATTTTTAATAGAATAAGTTGTAAAACATATGTATTACCACATGTAAACCATAAGGAACTCTCAAAGACTTCTAGTGGCCAAGCATAGTCATGTATGACTATAATCTCAGTCAGTGAGCAAGCTGAGGCAGGAGGATGGCAAGTTTGATGCCAGCTAGGGTAAATTAGCAAAACCTCATCTTAAAAAAATATTGCTAGTGGCACTGCAAAGTAGATAATCACTTTGGCAAAGAGTTGGCAGATTTTACTTTTAAATCACAATGTGACTTAACAATTCTACTTCTAGATATCTACCCTTCAAATAAAATGTATTTTGATAAAAGCATACGTACCAACATAAACAGTAGCTTTATTCATAATAGCCCTAAACTACAAATAAAGGATTCATCAAACGTTGAGTGGATAGAGACGTGTTGACATATCTGTGCAAACAACTATTATTCAACCATGCAAGCAGCAAACCAAAGATACATGGAGGAATATGAAGCAGCATCAGGAGCAAAGGCCACACATCTTTGGATTCTTTTGTGAGACTTTTTTCAGAAAAAGACAAACTGATAAGGCAAAAAATCAGATTACTGTAGCCTGAGGCCTGGGGAAAGAGGATGATCACAGGGGCACAAGAAACTCTGAGATACAATAATGGGAATATACTACTGTTTGCAGTGGTCATTATGCAGCTGTGTATATTTGTTGACATGACAGGTTTTTTCACTTTCTGGAAGCCATGAAGTGAGCAGCTCTGCCTCCCACACCCCCAGCCGCGGTGCTCCTGGCCTGGAGCCAGCTCGCAAGGACTGGAACATTTTCCTTTACACTGTGCCTGTCAGTTAGTTCAGGCCCAGTGACAGGAAACCTGGTTATCCTTCCTTCATTTTTTTGTTTTCATGTTTTAAAAATATCATGTTTTCCCTGAAGAATCTTCAGGTTGACTTAAAAATATCCACAGGAAGGTCAAACATGCTACGGACATATATTTGTTTGTAGACATATTTGATTTCATTAAAATCAAATAAAATAGAAATGATTTTCCATTTATGTAAATCTTTCAAAGGAAACGTAAGACTGTAGTTTTTTGTGGTGTTTAACCAAAATTCTAATAAATGAAATAGTATTCAAAATATCAATAAGCTATCAGGATGAACTGCTGCACAGTGTAATTTGTTTCTAGCCACAGAATTTGATTTCTCATTTAAAAATGAGAACATTACTATACTTCTTGCAGTGGTCCTTTGTGAGAACTGATTTACACAAATTAGCTGAGGCACTGAGCAGTTAAGCAATTTTGTTAACTTTCTCCTGAACAAACGACAGATGAGGGACCTGCAACTAATTATAAGTAGACCTTGTTGGACACGTGGGAAGACATTGGATAACGTGGCTCTGAGAAATGAATTTTTCATAGGTTCAATTGACTGATACTGTACTGTGAATCTACACAAAAATTTGCAGTAGTCATTTAACAACTTTGCTTATGTAACATCACACACACATACACACACACACACACAATCACAAAAGTGTAAGGACTCAGAAACTTCCCTTGCATTTATTGAATTTGTCCACCAGATGGCATTGTTAGTCCACAGGCCATCAAATATTTTTGTAAGCATTCTTGTACAACTTTGACATCCTTTAATTAGTCCTGCACAGTTAAGCACATCCACGCCCTAAATGCAGTGTTCCCAGATATGCTGATATTCCTTCCACTGTTTTCAAATAAAAATTTACCAGAAAATAAAACATGTTGTTATAACTTTATTATTTTGAGTGAGGTATTGTGCAACTAGAGGTAGATTAAGAAAGAGAAGCCAGAAGTGCATGCCTGCAATCCCAGCTATTCCTGAGGCTGAAGCAGGAGGGCCCAAAGCTCAAGGCCACTCTGGGCAATTTAGTAAGAGCTGTCCCAAAATTAGAAAGTAAAATGAGGTGTAGATGTAACTTGTTGTGAGTTTCTGGGCGTGTTTCTGAGGACTGTGCGCACACATGTACTCTCCACGAATACACGTGCAAGTGTTAGTGGAGGGAAGGGAGACAGGGCAGGGGAGAATCTAAGAAGAATTTCACTATTTTGTTTTACCAGCTCCCTTCAGAGAAAACAGCAGATCACCCTGGCACTCTGGGCCCCTCAGGGAAGGTGCTTGGGTGTTCAGGGGGCAGAGTGAAGGAGGGGAGCTTGGGGCAAGAACTTCGCTATGGTTCAACTGAAAGGAAAGGCCAAGGCAGGGAAGCACAATAAGAATTGGGTGACTTTTTCGGTGTGTTCTGGGACTAAGCTGTCCTCTCTTGTCTGGCATCCAGCCCTAGGGACAGAAGGGAGGCGGATAAGGGAGTGGCAATGAAAAGCCGTTCAAGAAGAACCCACTGGCCTCTCAGCAAAAAAGCGACCGAGACTGTAAGAACAAACAAAAACAAAGCCCTGTGTTATGAGGGAATGGGCTTGGCGAGATAATGTTATTGTGCGATGTTGCTTTAAAACTTTCAAATTAAAATAGATCCTTACCACTGCCTGCACTTCTCATACTTTCCTCTTCAATTTTAAACGCCTTTGGCCCCTTTCTAATTATTTCGCTATTGGGGTGTGCAATGTTTTCTTGATTACGTGTTACATCAAATGTTCACAATGGTATGCGCTGGTCTACCCTCATCCCTCAAAATATCCTAAGTAGCCCTCGCCCCACACAGAAAACCTTTCAGGCAAGGGCTGCTGTGGAAGCTCTGCACCCTGGCCACCACTCCATGTTAAAGAAGTGTCAAAGCAGTGCGCGGACGCCACTCCAGCTGTGAACCAGGCCCCAGGTGGTCTCTGATGATGACTAGAGAATGTCCTCATAGCAGTTCCCAGAACACCGATGGTAGACTTGCAGAGAGAGTAGCTTATGAACCAGCCTGGCTGATTGGCCAATTCAGTATGAGTGGAAAGGAAGGCAAAAAAAAAA
>PVLD010011903.1:0-17395 GCA_004027595.1 Dinomys branickii | reverse complement strand
AACACTAAGTTTATTATCACTGTAACATTCACTGTCCTTCTTTTTGGTAATGTGGGACAAAAATAAAATCAGAATCTACTTTTTTCTAAATTAATCAGTCCATGTTTTACAAGTAGAATAACTGGTTTTCAGTAAAGTTTGTATATTTATACAAGAGAATATATTACATAACCTTTTCTTTTCTTTTTTTTGCGGTACTGAGGATCAAACTCAGGACCCTGCGCTTGCTAGGCAAGCGCTTATTCCACTGAGCTATATCCCCAGCCCCCATAACCTTTTGTTAAAAAAATTTTTTTTGTACTGGGAATCGAACTCAGGACCTTGTGCTTGCCAGGCAGGCATTGTGCCACTGAGCTTTATTCCCAGCCAGACTACATTGTATACATTTGCTTTCAAGTTGAACTAAAAGTTATGAAACATTTCCCTGACTCTAGACTCCCTAGGGAATAGCAATTATCTATTATATTTATTATATTTTACAATATACATGTTTTTACAACTTTGTTCTCTATTGCATAATCAACTCCTAAGGAGTTTCCTGGTCATCATGTTCTATTCTCTAAGGTTGACTCTTAAGCTACTGCTTGGCCATCTTGCTATATTTCCCAAGCACATTACATAAATTGGGTAATTAATTTTGAATGAATGAAGAAAGTTCATATTTTTTATTCTACGGGAAGAAATGGAAATTAGAAAAAATATCAACATAGAATTGTGACCAAAAATATAAAATGACCTTGATTAGTGTCTTATGCTGTTATTTCACTACTAATTTTCACCAGGAGAAAAAAAGATGGAAGAGAAAATAGCCAAGAATATGTAGCTAACAATATTAAAAAGTAGTGTATACTCAGGACAATACAAATAGACATACAAGATTGAGTATACACTTTGAAGCTACCCACGTGTAATACAACAACCATTGTTGATCCCCTGCCACCTTATCTGTAGTTGTTTTTGTACTGTTCTTGTGCTACTGTGTGTATGTCTGTTAGTGTTTTTGTTCTTTTACTTTTAAAATTAAAAAAATTAAAAAGTAGAAGTTTGTTTTATTTAAGAGAATAGTGAAATCATTGAACTGAGACGAAAGTATAATTAATTATTGATGTATAAAAGATAAACATGAAAAATTTTACTGGCGTGCCTCAACTTCTAGAAGCAAAAGGCATGAAACAATACCGGTATCCCTTGTTATTTGTGAGGAGCTGCATCTAGGCCCTTGGAAATGCCAACATCCTCATGTGCTCCAATCCCTTTTGTACAATGATGTAGTATTTACATATTACATATACTCTTGTGTATTTTTCCACCTTCACCTTTTGTATTAATTATGTCTTAGAAATTATACTTACATATCAGAATGTGAAAGTCATCATAAATGTGATTATAGATTTTGGTTCTGGCTAATATTTTTATTTTCCTGTTTTATTAATTAATAATGAATGAGTAATTCCAGCAAGATTAGAGATGGATGCCCCAGAAGTGGCACATATATTCCAAACTTGTGGCCCTGATACTTTGTTATATCTCATACTAAGGAGGCATAAACAACACTAATGTAAAAATAAATGGGAGTTCATGGTTTGGTATACACTGGCAAAGAAGAAAGAGAAGACCAGTAATGACAGGCTGCAAAAGGTTAATGTGTCCATGAATATACACTTAAAATAACAAATGATTTTTTAGGGGTGCTGGTCCATCGGCAAATCCAAGAAAAACTCAAATGGGTTGTTTGTGTTTCTAATTTATGTCATGGGTTCCAGGGGTTTCCTACTGCACCTAGGATAATTTATTCTTCATTTAGTACATCATAAATGTCTGATTTTCTCACTTCTACTACATTTGGATATTTCTGTGCTAGTGTATCTTTCCTCTACCACCTTCACTTTTTTGGTGAAGACCAAAGCCAAATTATTAATGTAGCTTTTAAACAACAATAGTTCAGTAGTTGCAGCGTAATTACTTTTTCAACTCCAATAGTAAATTTTCCTTTAAAGCACTATCTATAGTGCGAAATTGAGTGGACATCTGATGGTGCTCAGCCCATTTATTTTTCCCCTCAAAAATTCATTCAGTCTGAATTACATTGAAATCTGTACTGATGTTAAGTAACACATTCTAGTGCTTTAAATTGCCTTTCTACCTACATAGTATCCATGTAGAAAAATATCTGAGGATATTCTACAGTTTGTGAGAGTACCTTAAAACACACACACACACACACACACACACACACACACACCACCCCTACCATCCCCATTTATGATTAATGATAGTAACAGAAAGCAGGGAAATTTGTCTTTCCTTGTTTTAATTTCTTAGGTTACAATAAATAACTCAGGATCAGCAACATGATTAGTAATTTGATTTTTGTGCCTTCTTCTCTTTGGTACAAATTTTCAGCAAAATGGCTTGCTCTGTTAAAATTTATTTTATTGTACAAAATTATCTCAATTATGCGGAAAATGTCAGCACTATATTTAGCTTTTAGTTAGCACATTCCAAGAAGAGAATTTAATCCTAGCAGGGATATAAAGGTATTGATTATTTGTCTCCTCTGCCACAGGGTCAAGTATAATGTGGAAGCTATTTGTATAAATATAAATTCCTAGCAAAAGCATCAAAACCTGTCACTATTATTGATTCCTCTTTTAAAACCCATTGATTTGAGCAGAAAAATTATTAGGATGGATTTAAGACTTGCTTACTATGACTTGTAGTCAATAGCTAACCTATTGAAGAGATACTCGTAATATTACATTTTATGCATACCATCAAATTACACAGCATGCAAAAAGTGCAGCGAATGGGTATATTAGATGTGGCTTGTATACCACCTGTCCTGGGCAATTATTTTTTGATGGATTGCCAGAGGGCTGGAGGGAAATTGTGCATAGGTACATAACTGTGTTCTGGAATATATATTGCACAAATTATTACGTGTGAAACATTACCATAGAAATAACTGGGATTCATAAAAAAATCCCAAGGACATTAAGAGCATTGGAGTACAAGAAACTCTTTAGATTCCTCTGTACAGCCAGAAAAGTAATGATTTCATTAAAAACGGGGTCCCTAAAATATGTCTAAGTTGGAAAATACAATATATATAATATAAAGGTTTATATTTTATGGGTTTGGAACTAGCTAGAATTTTTTGATATGTCTTACCTTTCTGTTATTACTTTTGTTGACATTACATACTTTCTCCTGGTTATGGCCTGTCTGATGCCCACCTGAGCCTGATTTTAAAACTTCTTATGATTTTACATAGGAAATGAAGAAACCTGTATTCCATCCTTAAGAAAAGCACCTAGAGGTGAGTCTCGGGCAATGAGTAGATTTGCATTGTGTGACTTCATTTACATTGTTCCTATGACTCTGGTTGCTGTTTCTTGTGGGCAATATCAATTGAAAAGTGATATTAAACAATTTTGAGCAAGTTCTTTGCTCAAGATTCGTATCATGAATTTGTATAGATGGTATTGGTTTAAATTATGTATAAAGTTCTAGTAAGTTATACTACTCTATTCAATCCTTATTTAATTTGATAAATAGCTCAATAAATTTCATCTTGAAGTAAGATTTCCACATTTATGTTTGCAGAGCATTTGGTATCTTCAAAAGAGTTAAGTGACTGGTTACTACATACTCAAGTTTGAAATGAAACTTATTGTATTATGTTCTCAAATATTTGCAAAGATTGAATTTGATTGTTGTTGAATGATTTTTATTTCTGTGTATTGCACATTGCACTGGCTAATCTTTCTCTCACTGTCAATTTGATTGGACTGAGAATTGCTGAGAAAATTCATAAAACACACTCTGTGTCATTAACGTCTGTGAGAGTGTTCCAGAGACAGGGGGTATATTGGACAACAAACTGAACAGGGAGGCCCTACTTGAATGTGGTTGGCCTCAAGGAATAGTGGGGAATCTGAACTAAACCAAAGCAGAAGGAGGATGTTGTCTACAATTCTCTGGTTCCGCCCCCCTCAGTTGCCATGACATGAGTAACTTTTCCACCATGCCTTTTCACCATGATGTTTCTGGTTCACCAGAGCCCTAAAAGCAAAGGAGCCAGCTGATTATGGCCTGAAAGCTGTGACACTGTGAGCCAAAGTAAACGTTTCCTTTTCATACGTCTTCCTCAGGTATTTCTGTCAAGACACTTACAAAGCTTCTGGGTTTCACGGCCTTTCAAATGAGGCTTTCTTTTTAAAAGCTCACAAAATGTGCAAGCATCATCAAAAGCTACTTTGGAGCCAAACAGACTTCCTTACCACCCAGTTTCACTTAGTGACGGTATTGCAGAAAATCACTCCATTTTTATAATTTTGTTGTCTTCTGTGTCAAATGAGGATAATGAAAAGTTGAAGGTTCAGATAAACTGTTTACACATTATTGCTTGTTGATATGGCTGATCAATACTAATGATATATTAATATTACCTAGTAAGTGACAAGTGTAAGTTTGCCATTAACACTATTTATACTTTTCCTATTTTACTATGGAAAAAGGGTAAAACAAAATTTCATCACAAGATGATAGGAGAATAGTTAGAGTTATACACTGCATATTATTATCTTTAAAGTAGTTACTCAGAGTAAAAGATGTGGGCATAAGTATTCTCCAATGGATATAAATGTAAGCTTTCCTTTTCTATGAAGCTAGAGACACAAATAGTATAACTAACTTGAATTTTTCTCTTTTTTCTCTCTTTTCCCACCCTTCCTCTCCTTTTTCCCTCATCTTAGTTCCTTTCTCCTTTTTAACAATTTTTCTCACTGCACAATATCTGCTGTGCATTTTAGACCTCATTTACTCTTTCAGTTTCTGACCCTAGGGAGACAACACAATGTTTATACATGTAATTGTGATTTATTGCCCTGAGTATGGTCTGAAGGTCCATTAATTTACCAATATAAGTCTCAAGTTTACCCATAAAAGCCTTCTTTATGGCTGAGTAGTACTCTATAAAAATACAGCATCTTTTTATCCATTTCTCAGTTGATTGGTATTTGGTTTGTTTCCAGGATTTGGCTATAAGAAATTGTGCTGCTAGAAACACAGGGGCACCATATATTGCTGTGGTATGATGTTTCAGTTCTTCTGGGAAGATACTCAGAAAGGGAATAGTTAGGAATCTCCACACTGATTTCCACAGTGGTTGTACCATTCTGCACTTCCACCAACAGTGGAGAGAGGGTCTTTCTCCCCACAACCCTGCCAGCATTTATTATTAGTTTATTTCTTGATTATAGCCATTTTCTTTTTTTGGAGTGAGATGGAATCTGTGTTCTTTTAATTTTCATCTTTTGAATGACCAATGATAATGGGACTTTTTGTATATATTTGCTGTTTGTATTTCCTCATCTGGGAAGTATGTATTCATATCAGTTACACATTTTTGGATTGGGTCTTTGAATTTGAGGGGTATGTTTTTTTTCCAATTCTTTGTATCTTCTAGATAGAAATACTTTGTCTGAGGAACAATTGGCTAATTTTTCCCAATCTATGGGTTGTCTTTTCACTCTGTTGGTGATTTCTTCTGATATGCAAAACATTTTTAAATAAAATAAGGTCCTAGTTGTTGATTCTTTGAAGTGTTTCCCATGCAGTTTGGGTTTTGTTCATGAACTCTCTGCCTATACCTAACTCTTCAAGATTTCTACCTACTTTCTCTTCCAATAGATTGTGTATTTCAGTTTTAATATTTAGAGCTTTGATCCATTTTGACTTTAGTTTAGTGCATGGTAATAGATATGGGTCTAGTTTTAGTCTTCAACATATAGAGATCCAGTTTTAATGGCACCATTCATTAAAGAAGCCATCTTTCTTCCACTCAAAATGTTTGGCCTCTTTGTCAAAAACCAGGTGGCTGAGTGTGTTTGGAATTTTGTCTGCATTATCTAATCTGTTCCACTGGTCTGTGGGTCTGTTATTTTTTCCCCCGTACCATTCTGATTTTATCACAGTAATTTTGTAGTATAATTTCAGTAAGGGGTTGTGATGCCTCCTGTCTTACCTTTGTTGCCTAGAATTGCTTTGAATATTTTCTCTAGTTCTATGAGGTATGGTAATGATATTTTGATTGGTATTGCATTAAATCTATCAGTACTATCATTACCTCAGTATTAACCATCTGGTTTCACCAAGCTGTGTTTCGACATTAGTAAATTGGCTACAAATTTTTATAGTTTGACATGTATGTATTCTTTTAACTCTGAAGTGCATTCATATCCTTTAACACTCAGAAGGAAGAAAGTCTCTGTAGAGCTTAAAGATGAGCGAATCGCTACACGATAGCAAAAACATCTAGAGAATGATAATAAAATTGTATATAAAACAGAGTAGAAAAGATATATTCATTTTCCATTGCTATACTGCTACAAATTTAAGGTCTTAAAATAACTACCATTTACTACCTCACAGTTTCTGTTTTCCAGAATTTTTCAGAAGACCAGGGAATGGCACCCTCAAGTCCTCTGCCCTGGTTTTTAAGGGCTGAAGCAAAGGTTTTGGCAAGGGTGTGATCTGATCTGGAATGTAGGGTTTCCTACCAAGCTATTTCAGATTGTTGTGCACAGTCATTTTCCTTTAGAATACAACTGAAGCTCCTGTTTCCTTGATGATGTGAACAGAATAACTCATAGGAAGACTCTAGGATACTGCTGTGATGCCTGCCTATGGTGCCGTTCACAGCATCGCTGTTGCTTTACCCAGGCCAGCAGGAGAGTCTGTTGCTGCTTTTTGTTGCTTAAGCACTCACCCGAGTAAGTCTCACCCAGGATAATCCCTCTTTTGATAACCTCACAGTCAGCTACTTAGGGATTCATTTGTATCTGAAAACTCTGTCATGACATATCCAGTAGCACAATCCAGGCAGCGATGCCCTTCATAGACATAGCGTCCATCCAGCCCCAAAGGATTATGCCTCAATAGTCATCAAACCTCAGGATTATGTAGGTTGTGGTTTTTGGGGGGACCATCTTAGAGTTCTTCTAAACATTGGCAGTAAATATCCATCAGATAGAGTCCATAGTTTTACATAAACTCATCACACAGTAAACAAAAGTGTTTTTTAAAATTAGCTTAAAATACCGTAAGAAGGGTTAACAGAGTGTACCTGCTGCTGTATGTCCTGGATATTTGTCAGATGCCATTAGGTGCAGTGTTTTATGCCTATTGTCTCAATTTTAATGCTCTTTGGATATCAGTATCCATGTTTTATGGAGGCCAAACCTAATTAGCGATGGCCGTGTCAGTGTCATATGGTCAGTGTGGCAGGGCCCCTCTCCAGGTGGTGAGAGGACACTAAAGTCACACCTGAGTTTTGGCTCCTGTAAACCCTCCTCTTTCACTTTTCTCACTGTCCCTGTCATGTGGGGATGGAAGAGAGTTCAGCTCTGCTTCACGTACATGGGGCAAAATGCTTAATAACTTTATTAATAAATGAGATACCACTTTCATTTATTAATCACAAATAATAATAAAATATTTTACTATGAGAAATAACTTTAAATCAAATTATAATTTTCAAAGGTACTATTTTCATTTATCAAATTATAATACTGAAATAATTTTAAAATGAGATACTATTTTCATTTTTCAAGTTATAAGAAACTTTTTTGCGGACTCAAATTGGATACGTTTTAGCCTGGCTTATTCTCAAATGAAAATAGCTTCTTAGTTCCTTTAAATGCTTTTGTTTATATTTTTAAATCACTGACAATATCAAATAACAGAAATTCTAAAGTCTAACATCCTGTTTTGTTTTGTCTAATTTTCTTTGACCACCAAGATAACTGAAAAATCCTTTATTAAATACTTTGTAGACATAATTCTTGGGTAAATGGTTAGAACAGTAGCATGTGAAAGCTGTTGATGGTCTAGTTATACTACAGATAAGAGGATAAAAACTTTACATTTTAAGCAAGAAATACAGTGTTTGTGAGACTCTCCAAAGCAATGCTAGTAGGCACGAGTGAAACGATTTAGAGAAGAGGAAAAAGTGAAGGTGGCACTCAGAACTCGCTGCTGCTGCACAGGTAAATGCTTCCCTTAGTTACCCCAACTAATGGCAGAAGGACCGGGGCATTTACCAACAACTCCCATCAGCCACTGGGTGAGAAAGCTTCCTTAGGATGTTGATTCCCTGATTGTATCAAGAGCTTGGTGAAATTATTCATCAGGTACTGGACATGTTGATATGCTCTGATTAATCATCTTTCACAGACTAGTACAGAAATTTACATCTGGACAAGAACACAGATAGATTTCCATGTGCCAGAGAACATCTCCATGCAAAGAGATAGGTGCTCAACTATCCAGTCAGTAACATGTACACAAAGAATAAGGTTAAAGGATATGAATGGGGTTTTGATTAATATTTTTACAGGGTATCTTTGCTCTTTCGTTTTGGGTTGCTTCTGCATTGTGACCCATTAAGTTACAGTGTGAGCAGAATGACAGGTACATCAAACACTACAAAGCCATCACATTAATATTATTTATAAAGATTAAGTATTAACATGAAAATATGCCTATTACATAAAAATGCTAAAGTAGAATTTTAATTGTGTATTCATATTTTATAAGATTTGACTTTTAAAATACCTGTAGAAAATATAGGAAAAAATACAACACAAGATTCATTGTTGTATTGGGGTATTACAAAACTTCTACTTTTTAGTACCATATCTTTATATTTTCTTAAAAATATGGGAATTACCTTTGCATTAAAATAAAAACATTAAATTCTTAAGTTTAACAACCAGCTAAGAAGAAAAGAACAAGTTAACTTTTGACAGACACGGTGATATGCTCTGATGAATTGTCTTCCAAGGACTAGTACATAGCATTTACAAGTCCAGATAAGAGCACAGAGAGATTCCATTAAGTAACATGTGTTTGTTGACTGAGTATTTATTAATTCAAGAAATTTCATATAGTCAAAGTGATATTTAAATATTCTCACATGTAGTAGTAGGAATAAAAAAGGAATTAACTGTGAACCAGAGGTGGAATTTCTGCTATGTACACCAGTGCTGTTGATCAATTTATCTACCCAGATGCCACTGAAGAGCAGCAGGTAACACACTGGGAGATTTTGTACCAAGTCTGAACTCACTGCTGGCCAGCATCTGTGTTCCTTGAAGTCCTCCTGTTAGAAATATTTAGTCCTATTATCATGTTTTCTAAGAGCCAGAGTGGGCAAGTGAATCCCATGGTTTGCTTGGTCACTTAATTAAAGTAACATGTTTATAATATATACCCAAAATTTAGGTTGTATAAACACAACACACACACACACACACACACACACACACACACACACACACACACACATGAGCATATTTCTAGTATGTAATGATTCTACAAGTAGCAAACTATGTGGACAGATGGATAAAATACCCCTGTCCCAGATTTTATCACAAAGAGACACAAAATCCTTTATACCCCAAAATGGCAGATTCTGTTTCTATCCATGACAGGAACAAGAGAATTCCCCATTTTGTCAAGCTAATGAAAAACCATTTATCTGCCTAACCCAAATGTGGTAATCACAATGTGTAGACTTACACCTCCCCTCTGGATTCCATTGAAATTTGCTTATAGTTAGTTTTGGAGAGAGAAAGCCATTTCACAGCACTATGTAGAGGAAAGCAGCATGTAAACATGTGGTTGAGGATCATTTCACAGCATTTTTCCCTCCCAGGTTACAAGGCAAGTGCCCTTGAGTGCCAGGGTGCTTGTTATGGGTTTCTCAACTGCAACACACTGACACACAAAAAGCCTTCTGGAAGGGATCGATGAAAATGTCCATCTCTGTGCTTCAGTGGCTTTATGCTTTAGACTAGGCCTGTAATGAGAAGTTATTTCAAAGCAGCATTTTAAGAGGAAAAATAATAGTGAATGCATTGTAAACAGCATTTAATTTTCTAGAGGAAAACAATATTTCAAAAATGGAAGCTATCTAAAACTGCAAAAATTCAGCAACCATCCAGCAAGTTTCAAGTGTTTGACATTAAATAGATGGACAGGATCTAAATAGCATCAGAAGTAATGAAAAATTTTCAGGGCTGGCATAACAGTTTTTGTTATATCAGTGTTTCAAAGAAGATTACAAAAATCAAAATAACAAATTATGAACACTTAAGCTTGAGAAGCGTGAAAAGAATTATTGCATATCTACAATGATGAGAATGCAAACCAAGTCCAGCCTGTGTGGAGAGCAACATTTCTTATTCTCTGGGTTTTGTATATCATCAAAATTGGAAAAGAATAAAGGTGAGGAAACTGCTGATCATTCTTAATAATTCTTTTTAATTTTGTTATAACAAGGGAATGAAATCTGTTCTATTTCTCACATACTGAAGTTGTCAACCAGTTACTCCTCAGTGTTTGTAACACGATGTATAGTTTCTTTATCAGATACACAAATATTTATTTTAATTTAATGTGATGCTTCCAAGTCAATTAAGGATTCCCAGAATGAACTACTTTATGATCCTATCTGATGTCTGCCCATTTTAGTTTTGAACTCTTTGTATTATCAGGGCGGTCTTTTAAAATTTGAAGTCCAGTCATTCTGTGGGAAGCATAGATTACACATATTTTTGAGTGACAATTGTTACCATTTGAAGTATTACTAAATGCCTTGCAATTCTGATGAAATCTGCATGGATCCGTGGATCCTTGATCATGTGCAACAAATGACAAAAATAATGTATGCATTTTTATGAACGTCCTGTGCCCTTAGCTTAATTCATGGATTTCAGTGAAAGAACTCTAGTCTACTTTTATCCTCTATATGGAGAGAATGGAAATTCAAAATAAGCAAACAGGGAAAACAAGCAAGTTGTTAAGTTGAAGGGTGATGATGACTTCAGTTTCCTCCTGCAAAGTAACGTGATTGAATGAGGTCGTTTTGGAATCATCCCACCTCTGATATCTCTAATTATATATAACAGTTATAATGATGATGAAGGTAATTACCTGAGAACAATCATCTTCACACTGTCCTCTCAAGCCATCGGGGTACTGGAAGAAGCTTTAAACCCATCACAAGGGGAGTGGAGATTGATAATTAATAAACTGAGTTTTCAGACTCTAACCACAGTAGATCTTTGTGAATTTGTTTCAATATATTAACATTTGATGTGAATAAATTTAAAAGAATATATATATATACATATGTATATGTGCATATATACACACATGTGTGAGTGTATATACATATGTATGTATGTGTATATATACATGTGTGAGTGAATATATATATATACATGCGTGCACGTATACACATATGCATGTGAATATATACACATATGTATGTGTGAAAATACATATGTGTATGTACAGATAGTCTCTGACTTATGGTGGTCTGATTTATGAGTTTGATTTATGACTTTTCAACTTCATAATGGTTTGAAAGTGATAGATACATATTTAGTAGAAACCACATTTAAAGTTTTGAATTTTGGTCTTTTCCCTGGGTGGTGATATAAAATCCATCTTCTCTTGCAATGATGGACAGTGGCAGCAAGCCCCATCTCCCAATCAGCCACAGGATGTGTGTAATCCCATTCAGCATTATTAAACAGGCTCTGTGTGAGATGAGTTTTCTCAGTTGTAGACTAGTGTAGCGCTCTAAGCACATTTAAGGTAGGCGAGATGCTCCCTTGGCTGTGATGCTTGGCAGGCTAGGTATATTAAATGTATTTTTAACACATAATATTGAAATCCCAAGATGTAACCCCATCCTAAGTCAAAGAGTATGTCTGTCTGTCTGTCTCTCTCTCTCTACACACACACACACACACACACACACACACACACATGCACCAACCAACTCTACAACAAGATGATCTTTATGCTTTGAAAATATCTTACAATCTTTGCTAGTCAATATGATAACCACATATGGTTACTGAACACTTGAAATTTGGTCAGTGAGATTGAGAAATTTTTAGTTTGAATTAATTTTAGTAATTACTTGTTCATACTTGCCCAGTTTCTAAAATAGTGGACAGGACTACTGTAGATATTTTAACAAAAATAAAGGCACTGCATCTTATTTGCTATTCTCACTGCTAAGATACAAAACTCAACATCCACAGTTAAAGGATAAAATGTTTATTTAACTCACAGTTTGTGGAGGTTTCAGTCTATACCATCTGACTCCAAGACAGGGTAGCGCATGGCAGAAGGATAACTGTTCATGGCGGTGAAAGATAGCAAAATCAACAAAGGACCTTAACAGTATCTTTCTGCCCCTTTATACTCTATTTAATCTACTGGGATTCGAGGGGCACCAAACCACTCAGTGGGCTGATTTAGTAGTCATACAGCTTTAATCCCAGCAGCACACACTCTAGTTTCAGCCACCTCTGCAAAAGTTCTATCTCAGACTGCATATGGCTTTGGGGGCACATCTTGTCACAAACTATAACACAAAACAGAATAGTTTTTCTGAGTGATCAAATTTTCCTCAATAATCAAAACCTTCATATTGTAAAATATAAACATATTTGAAGCCAGATAGATCTGGTTTGCACACCAGCTCTACAGCTGGCTTGCTGGATGTCATAGTGGACAGACTGAGTTACCAACATCTGCAATTCTCTGCCTTTAGATAAGCAAGATAATATCCAACCTCATAGGACTATTGTGAAGATTAAAGCAAATAACATATATGATGTTCCTATTATTGTATCTGGTCCATGAAATTGATCTTCAATCTGTTTTTTTCCAACTCTCTCTGTGTTTTTTTGTTTTTTTTTTTTTTGCGGTACTGGGGATCGAACTTAGGACGCTGCACTTGCTAGGCAGGCGCTTATTCCACTGAGCTATATCCCCAGCCCCACTGTCTGTGGTTATACACTGGGTATAATTCATCTTGTAGGACGTTGGCTGGTATTGAAGAGGGGAAAACTCAAAAAAATGTAAAGATAAAGTTAAAACTAGTTTTATTTCTGTAAATATGACCTTCAGTGGTGGCTAACTGTCCATATATATTCCAACACTAGAGAAGGAAAAGCAACAGAAGATGAAAATTTAACATTATAGCTTAACATAAATGGCAAAAATTTGACTTTTGCAAATATATACAGCCATTGAAACTAGCAAGAATATTACTATCAACTCCACAGTTTGCCTTGACATTCACTCTCTAACATCCTCTGTAAGTTGCTATAGTGGATGTATAATTTCTTCCATAGTCTGGCTTCTTCTTCTGTAGAAATACAGCAACTATGATTTTTGAGGAAAGAGTTCATGTGAAGAGCTTTCTGATGGCCTGTGTCCAGAATTAATCACAGGAAGATAGTCTCACTTGGTCTCTTGTATACATCTATCAGCAAACTTTGCAGTTAGGGACAGTAAAAAGGTGTTCTCAATTATAGAATGAGACTTCCACACACATTTCTAGATTCTGTATATTGTCTACATTTCCATGACACCAAATTAAAATTCATAGTTTCTATCCCAAATGTGCTTAAAAGAAACAATTCTTCAAAAGTATGTCTCAAATATATCCCTGAATTCTATGGAAATCCTAAATTCCACTATAGTTTACAATCAGAAACCTAATGTATATTACTCTGTTAATGTAGTTATATACTTCTTTCTTTGGAAAATATTATTTCCGTATTTCTTCTTAAATTTAAAACCTAGGAGTTCCCTGGGATTTGCAGTGAATACCTCGAGCTAAAAAAGTTTTGTTCAATATATCTCAATTCACTCACAAAACATTTTATTAAGTCAACAAAAGAGAATTTTCATGTTGCACTTAGCAGAGAATTGATGAAGACCTGAACTTATTGCACCACTAAAGACATAGTAGTAGTTAGTAGCCTATTTACACATGCAGACGTTTATAGACATTTGAAAAATGTCTAAATAGACAAATCCAATTGACTTCAAAATGCAAAATGGTCCCACATTGAATTACTGAATTATAAACTTTACCTTCTCCACCAAGCTGAATTTTATATAAGAATCCCAGGCATCTTCTGGGAAGGCCTGACCTACACAGAACCTGCCTGTCCAATTGTGATGCCCTCCAAGACTACATACTACAAAATCCTTTGCTTGCTATGTAGTGAGAATAATTATTCTCGCAAATCAATGTTTCCACTCATCAGGATGACAAAATAACTTGTTCAATACCATGCTTAATTTAAATATCCAAGTCTCAATAAAAGCTTCATCTACTAGTTATTTGATTACATTCTTTTAGGGTAAAAAAACACAGTTCATTGGCCAGCTGCCACTCTCCAAAATATAGAAGGTAATTAGAACCATACTGCTGTCATGTTTTGAGAATAAAATGCTGTTTGCTTTCTGAAAAAATATGCAACCTTATCTAGAGCTCCTTCCTTTGTATTATATTAATTCTTATAAATAACACAATTTTAAAAAGCTGAATAAATTGAAAATATATTTCAGAAGTAATTTCTAGTGATTAACAAAATGAAAGTATGTATTCACAAGTATTTATACTTTAGGTTTTATACAATAAAGGACAAAAATAAATGCTATTTTTACTTTTTATTTTTAAGACATGATCTCACTATGCGGTTCAGGCTCACTTCAACCTCACTATGTAGCCCAGGCTGACCTTGAACTGGCAGCAATCCTCCTGTCTTAATCTCCTGAATGATCATTTTTAACATTATGAACAGCCCTGACATAACCTTAACTAATTACTTTGAGGTGCTATTAAATCACTCTAACTGAAAGATTTAGACTCATATTCTAATTACAACATTATTAAAATATTTGGGAGGAAACAACAAGAAAAATATACTGTACTTATGAGAAAATATCAAAAAAATGAAGGGACTGCCTTTAGACATCTATTACTTCTGTACTCTCATGTACATCTTCAGATGTTGCTTGTGCTTTTCTTCCTCTTTGAAGCAATGTCCACATTTTTATATTTCTAACAAACAAAGCCACATTAACTTAATTTTTAAATCAATATGCCATGGTTATCAAATTCAATTCTCTTGTGTATAGCAATTCTTCATACTTGTTGCACCCTGAAAGGAAAATGTTCAATGGCTTTCACAAATTTAGCAATTTTTCAATAATAAATATAATTTTAAAGAACTAAAATACCTCAAATATTTAGCGCAAGCCAGAGCATTCTTTATTTGTGGAACTTGGGGTAGGGGACAAGTTCATTAAAGGAAATTAGCAACAGCAGCATGATATTAGAATGAAAAACGATAATTTTTTGACATGATGATGAAATACTATTATATTATAGGTGCTATTTAAAATGGAAATATGAATTTATATTATATTTAAAATCAACAAATAACTCTTTATTAAATTCATTAGTGCAGACACACCATGCTTCAGATATGATGATAATGACTGAAAAATAAGGGATAACTAGGACCAAAGAGATTTTCCTCCTCTTACAAGTCTTAAACTTTAACAAGGAAAATGGAAGCAGGTCCCAACTTCATTTATCACTTACTCTGAGGACAACAGGGTATCTTGAGAGTACCTAGTAGAATTGGTAAGGCTTTTCCAAGGGACCGCTGAATTATCTTTGGAAATATTAAAAACATGAACTAAAATGTGAAAGGGTAGATAACAGTTTAAGAAAGGTAAGATTTTACTCTTGCTTCCTTTGGTTCATTAAAAATGCTAATACTATTAACATCCACAAATTTGAAACTACTAAAGGAAAACAGTTTAAACACTTCAACATGCTGGAAAAATGAATGACTTCCTGAATAGCACTCTAATAGTTCAGGAAATAACAGCAAGAAAGGACAACTGGAATCATATCAAATTAAAATTTGCATATTATACATAATAAATAACAGAATAGACAGCTTATAGGAGAAAAATTTGCCAACTACTCTTCCAAAAGTGGATTAATAATCAGAATAAATAAAGAACTCAACAGCTATCTTAGTTACTTTTTCTAGCTGCTGAGACAACATACCCAGCTTCCAAATTTGAGTGAGAAAAATTTATATTGCTTACACTTTGTGGAGGTTTCAGTCTGTATTGGCTGGCTCCAAGGCAGGGTGGCACATGACAGAAGGGCAACTGTTCATGATGGCAGAAGAGAGCGAAAGCAGGAAGAGAGAAGCAGCTCTTTCCGCCTTTTACTGTGTATCCAGGCTACTTGCCCTAGAGTAGGTGTAGTACTCACACTCTTAATCCCGGAACTGGACCATGAATCACAAAATCTATATTCATCCACCTCTGAAGAGCTCCCCCCATGACTACATGAGGCTTTGGGGGAACATCTAGACACAAACCATAACAGCAACAGAACAAGTAATCTAATGTAGATAATGAACAAATGAACTGAACATGTACTTTTCAAAAGAACAAACATAAATGACAAATATATTAAAAAGCGTTTGACATCTTTAGCCATTACAAAAGTGTGTTAAAACAACATAAGATTCCTTCTCCTCTAGTCAGAATGGCTATTAAGAATACAAATAACAATGAGTGCTGAAAGAATGTGGAGAATCAAGGAACTCCTGTGAACTCTTGGTGGGAGTCCAGATTAGTACAACCACTCTGGAAACCAAAATGGAGGTTCCTCAAAAATGTGAAAATAGAACTACCACATGATCCAGCTATACCACTCCTTGGAATATATCTGAAGGAACAAAAGTCAGTGTGGAAATATTTGCACACTCATTCTTATTGTGGTGTATGTTTATTGGTGTGGTTATAAAATCAGCTAAGTGCCCATGAATGGATGAGTAGATAAAGAAAAAAATATACATATATGTTAGACTTTGATTCAGTCATAAAGAAGAGTGCAGTTACGTCACTTGCAGGAAATGTTAAGCAAAATAAGCCAAACCCAGAACGACAAGTATTGTTTTTTCTGATATACAGAATCTGAGGGGAGGGAAACTTGAAAGTAGAAGAGAGACTCTTAAAGAATACGGAGGTGAAGGGAAGATGGGGTGGGGGATGGGGAGGTAAGTAAGGGTAGGTAATGGGGTAAATATGATGAAGTATGCCGCATGCATGTTTGGAAATTTCACCATGCAAACCAAAATCCTGTATAAAATGTGCATCACTGTGTGTTCAGGTTGCCATTTAGGTTACTCCATAACACTAATGGCTTTGTAATTATTTTGAATCATTTAATTTCTCTAAATTAAACATGATAAAATGATACTTTACTATGTAAAGTTTTTTTTTATTATTTTAGAAACATAAAAGTACAAAAACATATTGACAAACAGACACCCATTATCATAGAAAATAGTACAATCACAACTAATCTATAGACAAGGTGATATGGTCTCAACAGTAGTTGTTGCTTTATCCATTGATATCTTCGAATTGTAGATGTATGGACCCATATACAGACATGCAAATTTAGTCAGAC